>JARHVA010000114.1:5537500-5827500 GCA_037957365.1 Torreya grandis
GGTTTAGGATCACTAACATAAAGCAATAAAATATAGTAACGTGTCACCGTATAGTCACCATACCTTGCTTCTATATAGGCCAGTATCAACCGACAATATTGACCATGTCCTACAAAACTAACCCAACATAGATAACAAATCAATTTAAGAACTGAACGAACCATAGGGCTATTTTTTTCTTGATTTTCACTTCTATAATATAGTCAAAATTAGATAGTTAGAAATAAAAGACAAGTATTCATTCATTTATTGTAGTTACTATATTTTGCATATGCCACTCATCAAATCAGAAGAATAAATCTCAGTTTTTTATATTCATATGTATTTTTAAATGTCATATATATTTATCTAAATTACATTTCAAAGTTATATATTAATTAAATTTAAATCTTCACCTCAATCAAAATTAGAGTAAAACATAAACATCCAAATTTATAATGAAAAGGACATTTTTATATTGAATTATTATGATGCAAGCTTCCATACACATGGGGGAGTTTTGACATGGATAGGCACTACAAAGCATACATGCATTGGGCTAGAGGAGATATATTGAGTGCATCTAAATGTAGTTTTCTTAGGCCATGTTATATGATTCCCTACGATTCCACATGACTTGGTTGTGCTCACCGCATCGCAAGAGTGGTGGAATGACAATTCATATACTTTTTGTCTACCAACTATGAGATGTTAATCAAACTAGAGGATGTTTGGAGGATAAAGAGTATACCTATCATAGTGATGCAAGTCACATTATATGGTTTAGATCATCATAAAATGGGAAAGGTTGTATGTACTTATTTACCCTAATTTTGGGTTGCTCAAAATAGGCTAAACAAATTGCACTAATGAATATATATAGTAAATACGACATCAAAGTACACAAAATAGATACATCGTAGTGTCTAAATCAAGAACGTGGCTCAAGTGTAGCCTATTAATGATAATAATAATGAAGTAAGAGTAAATGAGTTGTAATGACCAAACCTTAACCAATTTATATGAATCTAAACCTAGAATTCGATTATGTATACTATATGCCACCTATGTATAAAATTTAAGCTACTTGGGCAAACTCATCACATGTTTCTATGATATCTAAGTCTAACTTGGATAGACTAATTATTGGGTGGATTCATGCATATATTTTAACTATAGCCACTAAGTTGAACCTATATTGAGTTTCGATACCTACGCTTTCTAACACTACTTCATTGTTAGATATTATTTTGTCCTATATTCTCACTTTCTTGTTTCATTAGGAAAAATATATGATTTTGTGTTTGTCATATTTGACCTAGTTCGACACTCATAAAAAAGTAAATAATTATGAATTTAGGAAGTCATCAAGGTGGGTTTCAAATTATGTATGTTACATGCCAAAATTAGACCTCCAAATAGTTATAGGTGTGTGTTAATGAAATATGTAGAACAAGGGAATTGAACCTCCTCTTTGCTATAAATGATGATGCATCTACATGAAAATTTAAACCTTCATTTGGTACAAATAAAAAGGAGAAGGTATTTTTAGCTCCTCAAAGGCCAATCAAGCCACTTTGAAAGGAGTGGGTGAAATAAGAGGACAAAGCTTGCAAGAACGACATAGGTTGTGTTATTCAAAATAAATCGATTGCTTGGATGGATGTAAGTCAAGAGATTAGGCCATGTTGGGCATTTATAATGAAATATCTAATATTTTGAACTACAATCTAGGAAAATAGAATAGATACATGAGCTTGACATGAATCCTATAGAAGAAAGCATTCATGACAAAAATCTTTCCTACCTCTATACATGGTAGTTTGGAAATTCAATTCTTCTTCATTCTTTTTTCTTTCTCATTCACTCTATAAAGGGTAGAGCTCCCTCAATGTTAAACATGGTTGTTGTTAGTTCTTTATTGAACTTTATTGGGCCACATTTCGTGTTGTGGTCACAATGACCTCAGTTATGAGCTTCACGAAGAAGAGAAGCATTAGTATGGCTTATTGCATACATGTATGTTTTTTTATAATTTATAAAAGCTTGTGTGGTTCTATCTTATCTAACCTCTAGATTTCATCTTATTATAGCAACTTCATGTTCATATTCAAGTTTTTTCTTGCCTATTACATTTGCTTATACACTGTATTTTCACCTATCTTGTATTTTTAAAATTATTGTGTCACACTCAAGTAAAGGAGTAGTTCAATCCCAACCATTTCCATATTGGTGCATCAACATTTATTTTAGCTCTTGTTTGTCTATTCCCTTTTCCCTAGCAACCTAATTTCATGGATTATAATAGGAAATAAAACTATTTTTCTCTACAGGTTGTTCTACAAGGATCAATCTTAAATTGAATAGAGCTTCCCCTTATTATGTCTATTATGTGGGCAACATTAAAATAAAAAACATCCGACCATCAATATAATGCATGATGCTTTAAATGCTTAAATTGATTGCTTTTTCTCATTCACTATATACATCCTAAATGTGTCAATGCACCTATGTCTTTATAGAATTCTAAATTCAAAATAAAACCTTATTGGTATGCAAACCAACACTCAACGAGTAGGGAAACTAACATGGGAGAACCCACAACTCATGGGAAACCCACAATTTGCAAGAATCAATATGACTTGGCTACCTTCTCTTCCGCCATGTTAAAATATATAAATGATATCACAAAGAATATTTAGTTTCCTTTCTATTTCTTTCATTTATATATCAATTATACCATTTTGTATATATATAGAGCACTACAAGCACACATAATGGAGTAGAGGAATATGGATTATAATTTCAAAGATAATCATAAGGATGACTCTTTTACTTGTGACTTGTTAATGGGGATAGAAAATAAGAAGGAAGAAACCAACAACGAAAAAATTCCAATGATTCATTGCATATCAAAATTAAAGATAAATTAAACAAGTGTCATGACGTGACTTTTTTACGTGTTTTTTAAAGATATTTATGTTCTAAGAGAAATAAACTTTTACAAACCTTTTTTAAAGTGAAGTCTAAGATGTGTTAAACTATAAAAATTGGATTTAGAAAGATTAGTTTGACTTAATTGCATCAAAAATATTTTAGGTTGTTGTTTTTGAAAATAAATATTATAGCACCCATAAAAATTTACAAAAGATTCACAAAATTTCACACTTGTAAATAAAAAAATCTAAAGTGCTAATGTCATTTATTTTTTTACAGTGTGTTATAAAGGAAATAATGATTCTAAAAAAATTTATTGGTGAAAAAATAATAATTGCATTACATTTATAATAATGTTATTTACATGGTATAACAAATGTTTAATGCAATGGACTCTTGGAATAGAGTAATACATCATATAATTGCATTGTTATTTTTTTGAAAATTGAATGTATTACACAATGAAATTACACTATAATGTTTTATTGCCACTAAATATATTTCCCAACCAAAACACAACCCAAATTTTATTTCTTGTGTGTTCCACCGCCTTAGAACCACAATTGAAAAAATGCACACCATACTTAAATGAAAAAAAATAGAAGAATGATCATTTAAAAATTTGCATAACTCTATAATGGAAATTGGTTTCAAATTTTGGAATAGAGTAATCATACTAATAGCTTCATGTGTATAATACCCATGAATAATCATGCTTTGTTGAAGCTACTAATGTGCACATTTTTATATCGTAGATCTTATAATCATACTTCTTGTAACCCTACTCCTCCCTATGATTACACATCGACTCACCTGCAGACTATCGATCTTGGTTATCCCACTTCAAGGCATCTGTCACTCACTTAGACCTTTCCTGCATCATACTCTCATCCCATATACATCTTCAGTCCATCTCAGACCTTTTGCACACCAAACAAGCTCTCTAGGCACCTCTTGGGGCCCTTTCGAAGACTTGTTGACCACCCTAGGTGGCCTTTTGACTTGGATCATGGCTCAGGGAGGAAACTCATGGATTAGATCACATGTTTCTTTCACAAAATCCTTGACCTAGATAAAATGTGTGAAAAAAGTGCCCTATTTGGGCCTAAATGGCTAAAAACGGTTAGTTTTGGTCTTTTAGTAAATTAAGGTTGAGATATATGCCTTTTTATCACTCATTTGAGTCAGTCTTTGGATCAATTTCCTAAATTCTTGATCTAATATTCCCACTTGATCATCACACTCAAAGCTTGGTTGCCTTCTTGAATCTCTCTTGTTTCTTGCTTGGCACAATAGCTTTCATTGTGATAAGGGATGCCCTACTATTTTGTAGCTTATCTTGGTGATTCACATTGCTCTCTACAGTGTTCCTAAAGTTTGAGGATCTTATTCCCTTAAGACTTTAGTGCACCTATTTTTGTTCTCCTTGCATTGGCTCTCTCATAGATTGTCAGCTTCTCCTTCACCTCTTCCACAAGTTTTGGCTTTTGGTCTAGACTCAGCTCACACCCAGCCTGATCCTCTTCCTCTTTTGCTTGTAGCTTGGATAATTGATTGGTAGAAAGTCTACACATTCCTTTTTATTTTGATATGAGGGTACTTTTCTATGTAAAATGAAACTTTTATTTATTTTCAATAATATACATACTAGGGTTTGATTTGTTTTAGTTATTTAGTTTGATTAGGGCATTGTTTAGAATAGTTTATGAAGTTTGTGCATTTGTATGTGGTTAAGAATATCTTCGTTGCTTAAAATATATTCCATTATATGTTATGCTTGCATTGGAAAAGTTTGTCATTACATGGTAGGATCCTACATGCTCAAAACAATCTAAACAACTCGCATAAACATTCTCTCTCTCTTGCTAAACTAGAAAATTGCATTGTTAGAGAACAATAGTGTTGAAAGTAAAAGATAACTCAAACATAGATTAGGCATACTCTTGAACCCTTGCTTGAAAATGTATTCATGGCTTAAAACATCTTTAATTTGGATTGAAAGTGCCTTTACTTCTAAGTTTACATATCATTTGTTAGCCCTCTTTATTCAACATTATTATTTCCACAATTTGTATGTAAGTGAATTTATAGTCTTAGCTACTTGCTTTACTATGGTTAGATCTGTTAGAGATACCTGTATCCTTTGTGTGCTTGATCATGCTAGCTGTAACTAGATTTACAAGTTTATTTATAGCTTTATACAATCGGACAAACCAGATAGCCACTATAGGTTTCCTATAGCCCATAGAAGCCTTGAGCCTTCTAGCCTCCTAGTTGGTTGTTTAAGTACATTGTGTACCCCCTTGCCAAACACTAGAGGTTTCGTTTAGATTCTTAGAGATACATATCTATCACTATCACCAATTATTTATATAAAAACTATAATGTTAGGTATTGTTGACCAATTTTTAAACCCAAGTAAAAATAGGTCAACCCCTCTAAATTAAAACTTTTATAGGGTTGTTATATGGTCTTGTCATGGTCAATAATGGTCTTAAATAGTCCCATGCAATCATATGTGCCCTTGTCTAGCTTTGTCTAAGTTATAGTCTTGTGTTCACTTGTTTAGTCTTATGGTCAATTACAAGGTCTTGTATAGTCAAACTTGGCCAAAGGTTTAATATAGTTTAAATTCATTTCAAAAGGTTATTTGGATGTCATTTATGTCATCCTAACATGCTCTAACCTTTATTTGACTCTCAAATGTAAAAAATGTCAATTTGGCCACCTTTTGGAACATGAAGAAGAGTTGGTCATGCCACCTCAAGGAGAGAACGTTTCAAGAATATTCTAAATTTTCAAGGTTTATAAATATGTCAAGAAAGGTTCATGAATAATCAAGGTCTGACAAAATCTGCATTCCAACTCCTAATCTTGGTAAAAGGACACTTTTCAAGCACTTGTATGGCCTTGAAAGATCAATTTTTAGTTAAAAATGGTTTATAAGTGTCTCTTGGGCTCCCTCATGTCATTTCCCATATTTGGACCAAGTTTAAAGTCTAACTGATACTACATACACCTTTTCTCCTCCATCAATGTTGTCACAAGCTTAGAAAGGCAAAATTTAAGTAGATGGTACAACTAGGAGATAGATAAAGACTTAGGAGCCAAAATTTTGGCCATTATTAGGGGTCTTAATGAGATTCAAATTAGAGGCATTTTTTTGCATAATTATGTTTTATTATTTATGAACAATCATTAACAGTGACAATAGGTCACTATGGCCTATTCATCTAAGAGAGATCTGTACTTGCACCTATTTTTCCAACTCAAAAATTTATGGAGAGGGATTATTTTGAGGGTGTTTTTTAGAGGTATTGGATCTCCCTTTCATGATGGTTTAATTGACCAAATCATCTCCATGAGGTGATTTTACTTGAAGGAAGAATGTCTTAGTGTATAGGTTGTTTCAGTGATTTTTGCTACAAGTCTTAGTTTTATCTTCATAATGACCATTCTCATAGTTTTATAGTGATTAATTTTTCATTTAAAATCCATAAACTTCATGGATTCATCATTATTTTATCGTAGATGTGTTTTGGTCCATCTTATTCAAGTGTGTTTATCTTTTGGGAATATGGTTTGTGTTTGAAGTAATCTACTGCAAGTTTGACTATCAAGTTGGCTTATTTACCATAAATACATCATGGTATATGTTTTTTGGATGACATTGCACCATTGGAAATATATAAAGATCAAAATAAAATCCATATGCACGCTTTTTCAATGAGAGATTAATGGTTGTTTCTTTCATTGCATGTTGTATAGATTGTAGGAACAAGTTTGAGGATGTTTAAAGCTATGGCGGAAAAGACTTGCCACATACCCTCATGCCTTCATGGTCTCGATGGACCTAATTCCTTCACCAAGTGCTTCTAATTGACAAGATCTTCCAATTCACAACTCACAAACTTATGCATTAGTGGACTATATGCAGTCCGTAAAGACTATTGGGGTAGGTTGGAAAGGACAAGATTTTCTTATAGACCCTTTAAGGCCTTAAAACAATAAAAAGAAGGTAAGTGATATATTTATGATGTTAAAGGTCCAAATACTAAAGAGAATGTCTCTTGTAGTCCTAAAACAGTCAAATAAGCATGTAAAACACTTGTACAGACTGTATATGGAAGCAAGTAAAAAGTAATTTTGGATACACTCTTAAGGTTTTAGCAGACCATGTAGTACAATGAAATGACTTTTTTTCAAGAACTTGAATTCTCTCAAATCATCATGACACAATGAAAACACTAGTTTCCAAGTTATAGTATCTAAAGGTATAAGGATAAATGAAGGTTGACCTGTAGACAGAGTGTAAGGTGAACATAAATGACTTTAAGTGTAAATGATGTTAAGTGTTGTGAGAAGCTATGTTGAATGCTTGAAACTTGTGATAAAACCCCCTCCATCTCCAAGGTCAAGAGATGTAAGTGATCAATACAAGATGCAATTAAGTATGCAAAGTTCAACTTGATGGCACCTATAGTCATCCACTCATAAGCTTACTAGTCAAGATGGCAAAATATCCTTAGTAATCCAAGAGACAAGATATACTAGGTGTAAGATTATGGATATGTTGTCTAATTCATTCTAATTCCTAACCTACTCTCAAGGTTAATGAAGTTGAGTCAAATTGTTAGACCTATCTAGGTCTGTAATGCTCAAATCAATATAGCATAAGAGAATAGAGTTATAGAAGGGTGAGACCTTGTGGAGAGGATCGGGAAGAGTTCAATATGAGTGCATGGAGTTTAGAACTAGAATAATTCCACATTGATTTCATCCATTATGAAGATCCACTCACAAGAAAAAATTGGTTTCAAGACCTAATTCATAGTCAAGTAGCCCTAAAAGGCCACCTACAAGCCTATTAGAGGGCCAATTCACTGTAGGATTGAGAAAAAAAGGCATAATGGTGTTGAAATGGATTTTGAGCCCAATTTGAGATCTTAAAAAAGTTCATAGTCATGGAGAAGATCATTGCGTAAGAGTGAGGTTCAAAACACCAAAAACATAGTCAAAGATCATTATCAGCACCTATAAGTGACTGTATGAAGAGAACACAGGTTGTCCAAACTTGAAGCCAAAGAGTAGAGGTGTTAGGAGATGATGGAACTCAAATTGAAAACTTTAACTATGTTCATGAACTTTGAGGAGGCTAAGGATGTGAAAATGAGGTCTTGAAACTCTTAACATAATCAATACCCTAGGAGGCTACCTATAATCATACCTTAGGGTCAGTTCCTTCTCCAAGGTTAAACGAAGAGAGTAGGGGTATTTGAGAGGATTATGAACCTAGCTAAGACCTAAATTCAGGAACAATAGAATTGAAAAGGTTAGTAATTCCATGAAGGATATACCTATACAGTCAGACCTTTTTAAAGTACCTACAAGCTTACTTAGGAGTTGGCATATTTTCAAGTTAGGAAAAATTCAAAGAGAAGTGTATGAAGAGGATAATAATCCTAATTGAAACCCTCAACTATGTTCATGAACCTTGTATAGGTCAGTGATGCAAGGGTGAAGACCCTAAACACATAGTTAGTGACCCTAAAAGAAACACCTGCATGTGGCTAGATAAACAGTTGGTGTTAGGCCTGAAAGAGAGCTAATATGGGTGTGTGGAGGAGGTTTCAATCCATTCAATAATTCAAATAAATCTTATGGACCATTGGGAGGTTTGTAGTTTTGGAGGAGAGACCTAAAACACTAGGCACAACCAAGATAACTCTGATAGTCACCTACAAGTTATTCAAGCACAAGCTGGTCTTAAGGTCAAGAAAGGAGACAAAGAACATATAAGCAAATCTGAGGTCTACATCATATTGACCAAAAGTCCATAAGGGGGGTTTTAAACTCAATTGGAAACTTTGAACAATGTTCAAGGACTAGGAAAGAGTGAAGTCCAAACAAGTATGCAGTTAGAGACACAGTCAAACACCTACAATTCACCTACAAACATACAAGAGTAGGGCTAATCCTAAGCCTAAAAATAAGGAATGAAGATGACAGGGAAGCTCTAAGGTTTACCTTACTTGACACAAATTTGTGTTGAGATAAAATGAAGCAAAATTAAGATCTAACAAAATTGAGTTTAATCTTTATATATAATACATATAGGTTTGTTTGCTCATTTAGGTGAGGTTTTGCTTGTTTTGATGTAAAGGCAAAGACTGTGGAAAAGTCTAGAAGGATTAGAGTTATATGGTGAAAGGGTTACATAATGAATAAATATATTTTAAGATCTCAAACCTGATGTAAAGGTGAAAATGTCAATAAACCCAGTATAGACTTAAGGACGAAACCTTGCACACAATAGACCCATCTAATCATGAGGTAGTTTGATGTTTAAGACCTCCATAAGGAAAATTATGCTCTAACATTTGGTAAAGAGTGTGGTCATGACTTGAAAGAAACTTTCATGGTATCCTTGATGTTAGACAAATAGTGGAAGTACTCATTGTTTTGTCTCAGACCTTGCCCACTCCTTGGGTAAAGGGCATCCACGAGACCTAAGAGATGTTCTTGGACTCAAAGCACAAAACAAGAATTATAGATCCCATTGAAGTACCATGAGGGAATGAATAAGAATATCATAAGTTTACATACACTTAAAAAGAGGCACAAAACCTCATATTCCAACTCAAGTGCCCTCGAGGGCTAACAAAGAGAAGACAGACTCTTAAACCCCACACCTTAACTAGTCCACCATGAGCAAGTAATGGGGTCATAAGCACTTATAAATCATGTATAATCATGGATAGGTGTTTTTAAGAGGTGTATGATCCTTTCATAGTATTTTTAAGGAGTTTTAAGACCCAAAAATCAAAGTAGAACTCTCTTTGGCTTGAGAAACACTAAACAAGCCACCCAAAGAGCAACTTCAGATGCTCATATCATTCCCAAACTTTGTATGGGAATCTAAGCCTTTTTCAATAGTTTAAGGGGTATAGTAATAAGTTTTTACAATTTTAGGGAGGTCATTTAATGATGTATTCTTTGTGAACAATTGTTAAGACCCCAAACATTTCTTAAACCTCTCTTAAACCCTGATAGTGACCAGTCGTGGGAAAAAGAGCTCAAAAGCACATTTGATGACATAGTTTTCTCCTAAAACCTCTTGAGTGTTGTTGAGGTGATCTGGGAAACAATTTAGATGACAATTTGGGTGATGGGTCCCCCCTAATTGATGACGAAACTTCTGGGAGCCATAACTTTTGCACCGTAGCTCCAATTGACTCGCCGTTTGAACCGTTGGAAAGCTAATAATGAGGGGAAAATCATGAGATGGCATGGAGCTCTCCTCAATGAAGTTTTACCCCTAAAACCCAATGGAAGTGTCCCAAATTTCAATTTTAATAGTGCAGTATAAAAATAGTAAGTTGCTAAAAATAGTAATTCCTCGAATTCTGTATTGTTGTAAATCATGGAAGTCGAACCAATTAATCTCCCTCGAGATTGGTGACCTTACACATCCTCCCCACAACTTCAAAACATGTATAAATGAAGATGTAACCTAAAATGGAAATCATACATCTTTTCTCAGAGATAAGCATATATTTGGGTCTGCAAATTTGATCAATAAAACATCTCTTCTCAGAGATAACATTATTTGAATTGTTTTGTTCTTGTTTCTTGAATTATCTTTCAACCAAAGATTTTGAGTTTTGGATCATGAGGACTCCAAGGGGTGTTAGGGAAGTCCAAGAACAAACACACCTGTTCTGATTCCTCTTGTTGGATCTTGCTCCTCAGAAAGAGCACAGTATGATTACCAAATATATGAGCAATTAAATATGCGGAAATAACCAGAAGCACAGTAACTAGAATTCACCAATAGCATAGAATATGAGAGACAATACACTATCTTGTATTAACACTATACAGAAAAGAATACAACAAAGAGCCGCCACACTCTTTCACCTTACACAGGTTTGCCACACCTCAAGTGTACAGTAATTCTCCTCACACAACACTCTCCTACACAAAAAATGGTCCCAAGAACCAACTCACAAACCGAATTGGTGTTCACCTCTCCAACTAGTCAGTAATAACCCTGCCAGTACATCAAGCACTCTATAGCACTTCAAGCTGATCTCCCATGAACCTGCAACCTGCAATTCAACAGACCATACTCACATGTGGATCTCCTATGAGCTTGCAACAACCTGCAACTCAATGATCATACACACACACAGAAGGTACTTCCTTACCTTCCTTATCTTATGCTTATACAATACATGCCAATGGGTCTATAAATAGATCCCTAACTTAAACACTAACTTAGACTCTTAATTTAGACAATTATCCATGTAGCTCAAGACTCTAACTGGTCTTTACATGCAAACTCTTCGTTCACTTAACTAACTGTCCGTGCAACTAGCACTTCTAGAACGCACAGGCGATCGACGCCGGTCCCTGCTTGTCTGGTTCTGCCGACGTCGATCGACTCCCTGCCGTCGCCAGTGGCCTTCAGCACTACTCACGACCGACGTCGGTCCTGCTGTCGACGCCGGTTCTCCTGGATCTTAGCAACCATCTTGTTCCTTCTGTTTGCAAAGGGTTTGAAGCTTTTAGCTCCACAACCTAACAATCTCCCACTTGGAGATAAATAGCTGCAACCTGTACATGTACCTGTACTCCATCTAGTTTGTTCCCTTGGCTATGTATCCATCTTCAAAATCACCCTTGAAGACCAACCACCACAAAATCCGTGGTGTAAAACCTGTCATCCAAATCACCTGCCACATCCACATCTACAACCATGTAGAAAATTACCTGAACCTGCATAGCATGTGCACCTGCTACTAGTCCCTGTAAGAATCCACTGAAGTGCCCTCCAATGGTTCTCTCCCGGATTGGCTCCTAACTTGTGACAACTCCCACTGCTTGGGAAAACTCAGGTTTAGTACATACCATGCACTCAACCTCATTATGTGAATCAAGACACCTGTTCAAAGAACTGTCCAACCATCGGCGTGCTAACCGGTTTCACACAATCATCCTGAAACAAAGTCAACATGTGACCTCCCATGTCTCTAGAACACACTCATGTCAAAGAATATTGCTGCTCCCAGATTCTCCATGACAAACACTTGAACTAGCTTTACCTTTAGTTCAACAATACCTGTATATGTAACCCTGCAACAAGCACATCATACAGTAATAGGATAGTGTAGCTAATACTATCCAACCTGGTAAAGAGAAACACAATGAACAAACCTCCATTGCCCTGCAGCTAATACAATATCAAATACCCTGATCTTCCATCTCACGTATCCATTTCCGCTCTTCTTCATCCTGAACATCCATTCGTCTCTCAGTGCTTACTTCCAGCTGGCAACACTACCCAAAACAACTGTTTGGTTCTCCTCCAAAGAATCACATCCTCCTCCATGCCAAGCTCCCATTGTTTCCTGGATCTACCTGTTCTGCTTCTTCAATAACTTCCTGGTCCTATGCCATAAGTGAGCAACAAGTAGTGTAAAGAAGGGAAATGATGAATTTAAGAACTTACTTACACCTTCAGTCCTCCATATGGGCACTTGAGACTCCATGACAGCTTGCTGTCCACCCAAAATTCGTCTCAGTAATCGATGCCGGTCACATCTCAGTCTACAGCCGACCGATGTCGGTTTCCTGCGACTGCCTCCTTGCCGACGTCGTTTCCCCTGGCTGACGTCGGTCATTCTCTGCCCTGAGTCACCGACGTCGATCTGCACATAGCCGACGTCGGTCCCTGTCTAGACGCCGACGCCGGTTTTCCTGCCGACGTCGGTCTCTGTGTTTTTCTAGTGAGACCTGACTTTTTCCCGTGAGCTCCTTTTGGATCAAACCCTTGTCCAAAACACCCTTGCTCTGCTCAGAATTCCTCTGCATCTTGTGCTGAACTCTGTCCGTCACTTTCTCCTTGAAAACCAAGGCTTTCCTGTTCTTGTCACTAATATCGGATTCCTCAAGAAACGTCACCTTCTTCTTCTGCATACAGAAATCACGATCCATACCTTCCAAATTCGAAAGCATATCCATTGACTCAAGAACAAGCATCTCCTTCTTATCTATGTGTCCAAGCCTATCAAGCCACATCTCTGAATCTACAGCTGAAGTAGAAAACCCAGAAAGAGAATCAGTAGTACAAGTAGATAGATAAAGCGTACCTACTTTCTTACCTCTAGCTACAATAAGTGTACCCTTGGTAACCTTCCAAGAGTCCGCTGTGAGAGTTACTGTGCAACCCTCATCACCCAAACTTCTAACAGAAATTAAATTCCGCTCCAGAACTGGGACGTGCATGACCTCCTTTAACACCCATGTGTTACCTGTCTGCAGTTTCAGCTTCACTTTCCCTTTGCCAACAATCTGACAAGGCTTACCATCCCCTACACAAATTTTTTCAAAATCTCCCTGGACATACTCATGAAAAAATTCCCTATGTGGGGATGCATGAAAAGAGGCACCAAAATCTAAAACCCAAGATTCTACTTTATTTAAAGAACATACCAAAGCATCCTGTGCAACGTACTCTACAACATCTGCTTCTTCTTCATGTCCTTCATGCTGATCTTCACCTGATCTACAATCTCTCTTTATGTGCCCTTGCTTTCCACACTTCCAGTAGGTTATTCTGCCATACCTGGACTTGGATCTCCTGCCTGTCTTCGACCTTGATCTCCCATGCTCTATCTTTTCTCTTTGCCTTCCTCTACCTTCAATACTCAAAGCATCCCCTGATGACTCACCTGTGCTTTTCTTGCGTATCTCTTCATTCAAGATCACGCTCACAACATCATCCACTTTTAAGACTTTTGAAGGAGACACAGTATTAGAAACTGCCATTACCAAACCTTCCCAACTTTCAGGTAATGAACACAAGATTAAGAGAGCTCTTATTTCATCATCAAATACAATATTGACTGAACTTAATTGGTTTACTAAACCATGAAAATCACTAAGATGGCTATGAACAGATCCACCTTCCAACATTTGCAAATTAAATAAACGCTTCATAAGAAATACCTTATTCGAAGCTGAGGGTTTTTCATATAAATTTGCCAAAGATTCCATCAACTCCACCGTTGTCTTACACTGTGATAAGCTGGAAATCACAGATGATGCAAGACTCAATCTAATAGATCCCAGAGCCTTGTGATCAAGAACCTCCCATTCTTCATCTTTCATATCTGAGGTTTGCAACTAACCCCTCCCAACGGTAAGTACAAATCTTTTTTATACAGATAATCCTCAATCTGCATCCTCCACAATTGGTAGTTCTTGCCATTAAACTTTTCCATTCGTAGCTGACTGTCTTCTGTCATTGCTCAACTCCCACTCAAACAGAAACCCTTTGAGTAACCTGTAATCAAAGCACACTACCCAAATCTACACCAATCTGTTAGTATTCCAACCAAAAGCTCTGATACCACTTGTTAGGGAAGTCCAAGAACAAACACACCTGTTCTGATTCCTCTTGTTGGATCTTGCTCCTCAGAAAGAGCACAGTATGATTACCAAATATATAAGCAATTAAATATGTGGAAATAACCAGAAGCACAAGTAACTAGAATTCACCAATAGCACAGAATATGAGAGACAATACACTATCTTGTATTAACACTATACAGAAAAGAATACAACAAAGAGCCGCCACACTCTTTCACCTTACACAGGTTTGCCACACCTCAAGTGTACAGTAATTCTTCTCACACAACACTCTCCTACACAAAAAACGGTCCCAAGAACCAACTCACAAACCGAATTGGTGTTCACCTCTCCAACTAGTCAGTAATAACCCTGCCAGTACATCAAGCACTCTATAGCACTTCAAGCTGATCTCCCATGAACCTGCAACCTGCAATTCAACAGACCATACTCACATGTGGATCTCCTATGAGCTTGCAACAACCTGCAACTCAATGATCATACACACACAGAGAAGGTACTTCCTTGCCTTCCTTATCTTATGCTTATACAATACATGCCAATGGGTCTATAAATAGATCCCTAACTTAAACACTAACTTAGACTCTTAATTTAGACAATTATCCACGCAGCTCAAGACTCTAACTAGTCTTTACATACAAACTCTTTGTTCACTTAACTAACTGTCCGTGCAACTAGCACTTCTAGAATGCACAGGCGATCGACGCCGGTCCCTGCTTGTCTGGTTCTGCCGACGTCAGCCGACTCCCTGCCGTCGCCGGTGGCCTTCAGCACTGCTCACGACCGACGTCGGTCCTGCTGCCGACGCCGGTTCTCCTGGATCTCAGCAACCATCTTGTTCCTTCTGTTTGCAAAGGGTTTGAAGCTTTTAGCTCCACAACCTAACAAGGGGCTTCTAAAGATGTACTTCATTTGTATGGACTACTGTACAAATTGCCCAAAACACCCTATATTTGTGTGTTTTTGTGTTTTGTAGGTGTTATGAGAAGGGGAAAGCTTCCAAATAATGGTATGAATCCATTTGGGACTTTTAATATAATTTAAAGTCAAAAATTTCACATTATATTTTTTAGGTGATCAAACCAGGCCCATTTTTCAAGGCAAACTCAAACAGGGTCAAAATGAGACTAGGTGGTAAGGCCATTTCTTGGTTTGCATACTTTTATAGGGTCTCTGGACCCCAAAATTGACATGGAGGTTGGTGATGGACTAGGTAAAGTGAATCAAGTGCTTTTGGATTATTTCAAACATGTGGCAGAATTTTGGAGTAAGAAAACAAGGTTCAAAGTAAGGAGGCCTAATTGAGGCCTAATTCAAGAGAGAGAAAGGCAAAAAAATGGTTTTCCACTCAGAGTATAAAGATTAAATTTTACATGGAGATAGAAGGCCATATTGGGTCCTGAAATGTTCCATTAATTTGTTAATATCACTTGTAAAACTCCCACATAAGGAGATTTATAGGAATTAAAGGTTATAAGGAAACTAGGCCTATAAGGAGCAAAATGAGTTTTTGGGAGTTGGTTCAAGAAACAAAATAGTTTGTTTCAGACCTGATAACATATTTCAAGACCGTTCATATATTTTTTATGATTTGAAGTATATGCACTTGAGTTTTAGGCCACTTAGACCAAACTAAGTGTGGGAAATAGAGAGTTACAAGACACCTATGCATATAATTGATTGAATGGTAGGTCAGAGGAGTTTCTTAAGGCATGGAAGATGTTCAATGAGTTATTTATAATTAATTTAAGGTGAATTCATGGTTGGAAGGTCCATTTATCACTCCTTTCATGCAAAAAAGGGTAATTTTCAAGGAGCTAGTCAAGGTGTCAAGCAAGTTTATAACTCCTATGCAACTTGGAAGGTTGGAGTTGCTTTAGGAGTGAGACACATGGCCTTGGGGGTCTATTGGATTATCTTATAACTCCTTTTCTTGTTGTAACTCTCATGGACACGTTTCAAACATTTTTTACCGCACCTATTTCTCTTTTCTCTATATATTGAGCCACTTTTGGTTGAGTTTATATCCTCCGCCTGGGTATGGCAAAGTCCTGCCCATTTTTATGCCTTTGATCAATGAGAATCAATTGGTTTACCTCCTATTATGATTGTACTTAGTGTGCAAATGAGAATAATTGGTCTTGTCAAGTGAATTGACTTGTCTTCCTTTACATGTTGTCTTTTTCTAACACCTAGATGTAGTTTGGAAGTTTTTTTTGTAAGTCCTGTGAAGTGTATGAGTGTGGTGCAAGATTTGAATGAGTTTGTCTATCTTCTAGTGTCATTCAAGACCTTTTGGTCAGTCCTCCTAGCTTAAGCAACCATCAAAACCTTCACATTGAAAAACTTATGTGAGAGATTCAGATTAAGAGTAGTGTATGTAAGGTTAGTTTTCTTGATTTACAAGTGTACATGCAGCTGGTTGGTAGTGGTCAAAACATATTTGGTGCATTACCTCATTACAACAAGTTTTTCTCCCTTTTTATATCAAGTGATAGATTAGTGTGTAAGCCATAGTGATTCATCAAGGGGAGCTAGCCCTTCAATCTAGAGGTTGACCCTTGTTATAGATAACCCACAGGTCTACAGGTAATCCCATGTTTTACCAAATTTGGAAAGGTCTGAATAACCTACTCCTAGGGTGCAAAATTTGATCATAATAAGTACCAATTTGATAACAAAAAAGTAGGTTGTAGTATCTACAAGCGTATTATTTTAAATTTATCTCTTGCTCTCTTTTTGATATCGACATATAATTTTACTTGAAGTTACTACAACTTATGATTTACATCGAGAAGTTGTAGATGTAGTAAAGAATGTTAGTAAAAATATCCTATATAGCTATAAATAAGTATATTGATTACACACATATATTTGATTACAACTGAAAATTGATCCTAATTTAATTTTTCATTTAAATTTACCCTGAAAATATATAAACTTACAAAAAATAAAAAACAAACAATGAAAATAAATTATAGGTGCAATTTGTGTTTAAATGAAGCTAAAAACGATAAACATTTTTTTAATCAAGTAAAAATAAAAACAATAGCTATTTTTTATTTGTTTACAACATCAAACCTTTGCTTTGAAGAAAATGGGCTTAAGATAAGACAACTAGTCCTCAAAATTAAGCATGGAGAAATTTCTTTGCCACTCGTTGGACTAAATTTCTTCCATTGTCTCGACCTTGGTCTCCACATTATAAATCTCCGTCAACTTGGACATGATTACATCCCACTCAACCCAATAATCATTGGACATGTACACCTTGTTATCCTTGAACATGCTTTAGACATACCACCTCTTCACCCTGCATCTCCATTATTGCTTCGCTTCATTGAAAATGGGTTGTTGGTCCAGTGTCAGTTGAAGCCACCCTCTTCCTTTACCTTATTTTGAATTGATGACTATAACCAACTTCCCTGACATGCTCACACATTGAACTGGGCGAAGGTACCTTAGAATGCACGCTTTGCCATTGAGTTAGAACTCCATGTTGTCTAACATAGGTGGTAAGTGGTTCCATGCAGAGGCCAAAGGATTATAAACAATCCAACAAAGCACACCCTTATCCATAAGGCCCTAAGTTCAAACCTTGTCAAAGCTTCAAATCTTATGAGACAAATATTCTCTAAAAATTTGTCAATTATTATCACGAGCATTCTCTAATGCTCCTCTCTATGCTAAAGCAGGAAACAATCAACTATAGTTCAACATGAAAGTATTATAAATAAGATTAAACACGTTGATGCTAAATAATTTCCATGTTCTCAAGTCTTTAGTCATTCATTCATTCCTTACCTCGCGACAATCAAATGGATCTGGAGATCAATGGTCAATAAATACATCCATCTTGTAGCACATTTCTAAACCTTAAAAATAAGCTAAGTAGAGGAGAAGTCTATTGTAGAAATTGCATGTATCTTCACCGACTCAATTTTCATAACGAAAAATCCCTACCATGTTGGATCTAAACACAACTCCAAGGATAACTAATATCGAGAGAAAGAAGGTCTAATAAAAAGATGATAGATGATAATAATTATAACAAAGAGATGATATCTAATGCATGTATGATGAATGACATTGTATTGCACCCTTTTTAATATGATGGATGGGTGGGTTGTTTAGTTAATGCCCTTCCCACAAGGATTACATGGCTCAAACTTTTCAAGAGAAATAATATCTCCCATCTAGGCCCAATTTTATTATTTATATCTTCCTTGTAAACACTATACAAGGAAGATATAAATATTGAATTTTCGCATGAATTTAGTTACATCATCCCCTCAGTTCAACCAATAGATAAGGAATAAATTATTTTATTTTATATTTGTTATACCATAAATATTATAAAACTAATGTTGAAACTTAAAAAATACAAAAAATATTTTATTTATATTAGTTACTAGACAAAAAGTGTCATAGATGACTTTAGTACCTACCCCTGCATTGAACTTGGAGGCTGCTGTAGTATATTTGAAAGCTTCCTTTGTTAAAATGTATCAATACTTGAGAAATTGAAGGCAAGGAATCTTCATCATGGCCAGTAGTTGAATTTCATTGAATATTGACCCAAGCTGTAAATTATAAACACAGTTGCACTTCTTACCAATATGCTTATAATGTTTTGCATTTTTTGAGCTTCAATCAACATTTATGTGCAATGGGAAGAAAAAGAATAAGTAATTTAATTTTCCCCTGAACCCAGAAAAAATATTTGTTTATTATTGGCTTCAATACCTAAATCAATTCACCTTGCTCATGCATAGTTACTAGCACAATTATCCCCACAAACCCCATCTATTTTCAAGCAGAATGTTGAATGCTAAATTAAAAACTAAAAAGAACACAACATTATAACAATCTACCCATAATAGATAAGTAATGATATTATAGTTAGAGTACAAGTATACATTGACTAATACATAAAAACCATCATCCATTTACAAGAATATGATCAACATATATGCAATAAATATATGCTATCAATTTTATTTATAATGCTAGTGAATAATTTACATTTGTGTATAATTTAATATATATATATATATATATATATATATATATATATATATATATATATATATATATATATATATATATATAATTATTAATATTAAAAAAATGAAATAAATATTTGATCGATGGAGGCATAGCATGATTAAAATTAAGCATTTACACATTGTTACGAGAAAAAGTAGTAAATATTAACACAAAGCATTTTGATAGTTGGAAGGAAGATAGGTTGAAAGCTAATGATAATAGGTAACCCACCCATGACCAAGTGGCATGTTCCCTCTTTATACGCTCTTTGCATCTTCATCACCCTCTTTATCTCTATCACTAATGTTGAAAGTAAAAATCAAGTATTATTGTGGTTTGTTAATGCTAAAAGTTGATGTTCAAATGTTTTTTAAAGAGGGTAAATGAGTATATGCCATAATCAAAAGAAAGTATAAAGTCAAGCTTGAAGCAATGGTGGGCATTCAAATGTACACACAATCCTATCTTTTTGAAATGAGTTGGGGTTAGGGCGGGTCACCAAGGCTCTAGATAGGCCTTCTAGATTTGGCCGGGCTGACAACCATTTGAAAAGTCATATTCATCTACAAGGGTGAAAATGACATTTAGGATGACTTTAGAATAATTTCTTCAAGCTGGTGAAGGTCGACTGCCTGAAAGAGGGAAATTATGTACGAGGCAAGCATTAGCTTTAAAATATCCAATGCCTCCTCTATCTTACGAGTTGAGATGAGGGCTAGAAAGTTGATGTCCTGGTTGTGTTGCTCAAAGCTATGGATGTGGGTGGTCACTGGGTTCGTCCGGTACTGTAGCTTCGAGTAGTCGGTGGCCATGGTGATGTCAAACCCCTTCAAATTGTAGTCTTCTCTCAGGTCAGTCCCCAAGGAGAGGTTCCCTAAGAGGCCATTAGTCTAGAATTTGATCATAAAATTTGTGAACTAAGCAATCAAGAGTTTCCCCAACCTAACGACAACGATGCACATGTAATCCATATAGAAGCCAATGGCACTGCCTTGAAAATTGACCACAAGAAGTGCCATGTTATTGCATTGGACATACCTAATTAGTTATAAAAATAAGATTTAAATACTAATAATAAATAAAGGCTTCAATTGGAGATTGCATTTTCAAAAATTTGTGGAGCAAAGATTTTGTAGCTATTTCACACAAAAGATACCACAAGAACATGAACATTTATAGTGATGACATGCTCAATAATATGCATTAGTTATTACGACATGCATGGTTACTACTAATTTAGACCAGGATTAATTTAATGAATTTTGTGAATGAAACACATGCTTAACAATGCGTGCATTACTTGTCATTGGCATGGTCGATGAGAGGGTTGTTGTTTGCCGATTTGAACTCCGTCTCCCTTGTGTTAGTGGCATTTCAAATGGGAGGACCTCATACTTATCGATGCTGTAACACTCTCACGAGAGCTCCTATAAAGGACTATAGCTCAGTACCCTGACGAGCAACACCGCCATGGCCTAGGTGTCATGAATGTAAGTGCGTGGTGAGGCATTCAGGGGCTTCTCCATTTCCTATGGGACTTGCAACAGATATAGAAGGAAAAGTAAATCGAACGAAAACTCTTAAAAATTCAGGAAAAATAATGGATTGCTTACCAGCTCTATATATAGCATTAAAAAATTATGCAAATAGACACCTTCCTTGCCCTTGTACGCCATGGCAATATCAACAACATCCATTTAGGAGTTTTCCCATTGTTCGTTGGAGACACGTCCTCCACTGCCTCACTAAATGCCAATCTTGTTCAGGTTGTTGTTAAATAATTCTTCAAATGAACATACAAAAATAAAACTTCGTTATTCGCCCGTTGCTAAAGAGACTACTCTCTGATTAACGACAACTAGATAAGACATTAAAATATTAATATTTCATTCAAACTTTTCAAAATAATTCTGATTTTTTGCTAACATCAGATTCTTATTGACAGTCAACATGCAAGTGCTAAAAATAATAGCCCAAGGCCAATACAATAATACCTGACTGAGCAAGTACTAATATAAATGTATGGGATTACATAATAACTAAATATTAGGTACTACATTATATAATAAAAAATACAATTTAATAAGTATAAAAAACTAATTTTATTTGTAGGAATTAAAAGTAGTCATTATAAAAAATAAAGACAATTTAAGGGTTGACAACTTAACTCACTTATTTAAAGAGGAAAGATTAAACAATTCAACAAATTTCTTAATCAAAATTCATAGTAACAAAGTTAACGTAAAAAAAATTAAAAAATCTACAACAATAATAAAACAACCCTTAAATTAAAAAATAACAATTTAATGAAACTCTCGATTCTATAAATTTCTTTATACATCATTAAAATCTTCACGCAATGATTCATTATAATATTAATCTCAGTGAATGATATGTGCTTTTTATGTTCATTATTCAATCCAACTCCCTTAAAAAGAATGAGAAGGTTTTCTCCCTTCAAATTAAAGTAGACATCTTTCTCATCATCCCAAAAATGCTTCAAAATACTTCTATAAAAACACCTGAACACCCAAGTCGATTACGGCTCTCGGTGGGTCTTGGACTTGCTTCGACCCTAAAACCCTCTTCACTCGTTTGAAACTTTGGCACAGACCCAAGGTCCACACAATCCCCATTTTACTCATTTTTAATATGGGTTTTTGGAAAAATCAGTGTGACGATTAACAAAACCTAAAAAAATTACTGGGTTTGCTTTTTAATCTTTCGGAGAAGCGAAGCCGGGTATATGTATTGGGTTTTAAACATTGGTGTATTTACAGCTAAAAAGCAAAAAGGAGGAACAGTTAAGAAAACCCATAAAAAATGTCAGAGGAAGCTGATGTGGGTATCCTGTGCCATACAAGTAACCTTCCTGGATTCCGAGGGGTGCTTAAACAGAGGTCTGCTAAATTTCCATTCCTTAATTGTTTTTGAGTATCAAAGACCTCTGTGCGTGCGTGTGATTGCTTTACTTTTTCTCACATTAAGTACCATGGTGGTGTCCAGAAAATCTGCATTGTCTGCCATTATACTTATATGTCATAAAAAAATAAAATAAGCAAAGAGTTGATTCCAATTTAAGATGATTTCACCATGTTGGTGATCGCTTCATTTTATTTTGAGTGAGATGTCTACCAGTAGTCTTTTAGCATGCTGTTGTGATTGGGTGCACATATAATCAACCTTCTTTGGCTTATTCCCACGGAAGGATTGCAGGGTATCCAATCTGCCAAATTCCCATTTTCATTATTTTTTGGTATCACTGGGGATTTCTACCCTAGTGAATGGTGTTATAAACATACCTTACCATCATCTGCATTAATTGGACTACAACCATTTCGATGCCTTTTGTAATTTTGAGTTTGGGCTGATGGGGTCAGAAAGAAAAGCAAAATGAACAGTCCTTTAATGGTCCAAGATTCCTTACTCATTATGTACCTAACTATTTTTAGATTCTAAGATAACTTACAGCGTACAAGACTATTCTACTTAATTGTGCATAGACTGTGGGGCACACTTATCCTACCCCCTTCAGGATTTGAACTTGTTCCTTACCCACTGAAGCACAAGAGCTTATGTCAGGGTCACGCTGGCATGCTCAACTACCGACCCACACTTTTAATGACACCCTAGTTCAAAGCTTGGGTGCAGAGGCGTTGCACAGAAGGAGATATGCGGGTCACTAAATGTAGGCAATCCCAGAAACACGGAGATTACATCTAACCACAGGAGGAATCACCCCCGGCCTAGGAATGATAAAATCTCAATATTCTTATTTCTACAAGAGGGTCGGCCCCATAGTGTTGATACTAGGACTTCGCATGCTCATTTGGGGCTTTTGGAAAAGTTGGCAAACTTTGGCAAATTGAATCCATCAAAACTCGATCAGGATCACAAAAAAATAAAGAAAAGTCACTAATAACGAGTACTCCATGCTATAGATGCTTGTTTTCTCGTGTATTGTAAGACAGAAATCTAGATGTTAATATAAGCGAGAAAGGGGCATTTTACCAGAATTAAGGTTATTTTCTTTATTTTAAAGTGTTTTATTATTTAATGGCGGAGTCTCCAATTTTGTATTGCGCTACTATGTTTCCCATCGTGTACATCATTATTCAGGCTCTTCCAATTTTTACAACGAAAGTTTTGTGTTTCCAATCATGTGTAGCTTCTACTTGGTCCAATCTTGGCTGTCTCGATATAGCAACCAAGACACTCTCCATATTAATTATCACAAAGACCACATTTAAATGCTTATCTTCAGCTGGTAATATCCCATTGTTGCAATTCTGTTTTGATTTGCCATTTTCAATTTCAATGGTGTTGGTATTGCTTGTGGTTTCTTCAATTATATCATAACCTTTTATCTGAAATATATATTCTCTCCCAATCCCGCATCTATTAATGTGTTTGGAAGAACCAAATCTTCTATTTCATACATCCATCTATTCATTTGGTCCTCTTGGTATCGTGTTAGCTGTGGTATGCATTCTAATTGGAGCTTTAGGGGCGGCATGACTTGTGTGCCATTTACTAACAAGATTAATTGTTGTAATGGAGTTGACGTTCTTTATATTTCTTGCTTTTCACTCTCTGTCCCCTGTTTTCTTGATTGTCTTTTTCTTATTCTATCTATCACCCTGGTTGACAGGTTCTTTACTGGATATTTCTCCTTTTTAAAGTTTTTTTTCATTCCAATGTTGCTGTTGGTGCTACTGATTTTCATCCAGCCAATGTCATTTGTTTTCTTATTTATCATTTCTCTCTTCAACCACTTGTATTGCATCTTGCATTTTTTGTTTCTCCTTAATCATGTCTAGTTCTTTCTTCCTTTTGGCAGGCAAATTATTCTTTTTCCTTCACCTCGACCATATTGGCTGATTTTAATTTGGGACATTCTTTGTTTGCATGGTCCCTCGCATCATACTTTTTAAGTTTGCCTTTGTGAGTCCCTGGCGAAATGTCCCACATGCTACTTTGTCTACATTGTATGATAGGGCACCCCTTTTTGATCCTTTGTATTGGGGATTGTGTATTCCTATTGCTAGTATTGTTGTTATTGTTGGAGTGTTAGTTTCTTTGAATCTTATGACCTCCACTTGTTGCTACTGGGTGTGCTACAAATGTTTGTTTTCTTCTTATACCTGTCAATAGGTTGAGTAGCATGCCGCTCTCCATGGGGTTGAGGGCCTTTTGCTACTCAACCTTTAGGTCAAGATCCTTCGACTTGATCTTTGGGTTAAATGAGCATTCTTGTGTATCATGAGTCTTGACATCATAAACTGTGGAGACATTCATTTTTTGAATGTCCTTTTGTTCGACATTTTAGACACCATATGTTGGATTTTTCTTTTTTACCATTTTCTTCATGACCTCATTGAATATTTTGGTTATCATTTTCAGTTCTAATGTGTAGCTGTCATCGTTTGATATAGTCTCTGCATGTAATTATTGTTGCTGCATTACATCCAACATTCTCTCATAGGTGTCTATATATAGAGGTCGGTACTACTGTAAGCTTTCTTTCTACACTACTGATATGGGTATGGGTACGGATACGGGTACGAGAATTGGATATGGGGATACGGCGATTTTTTTTTGGGGGGTTTGGATACGGCTGGATACAGCTGTACAAAAATATATATAAAAAATTAAAAAATATTTAAATATAAGCATATAAGCAAAATTAACCATATAATATGCATAGAAGAAACATAATAAGTTAAATAACCACAAAACATACTAATAATTCAATGCCAAATATCATAATATTCAATTGTTGAACTTAGATTAGTCTTATTTATTATTACAAGTACATAATGCAAATGTTACAACTTGCCATTATAAACAAAAATAAAGACAAAAGAAAATCCACTCTCTGCAGTTTGGTGAAGTTTACAATGAGATGACCTGGTGTTAAATCAACTTAAGACTATGCCCTGTTCTCTTCTTTGAGCTTATTCACGAGTTGAGCTTTTGCATTTTACCTATGCAAATGATCTTACCATATGTACTGCACAGAAAGAGTCCTGGAGAACCATATTTTTGGGACATAAGGATAAGCAAAAAAAGACAAAATTGATTTCAACCTCTCCCTCATCTTGATCATGTTACAGACATTTATTTCCTTTATTTTGGCAAGGCTGAAGCGCGATCCAATAACTGGAAGACTTGCTGACTTGCTCTGGCAACCTTCACAGCTGTTGTATACAGTGCTAATAAAGAAGATACAAATGAATCTATTGAGGCTCACGTTTTGGAAATAGTCAAACACAATGAGCCATTGAAACTGCAGAGTGGTTTTCATACTTTGTTTTGTTTTTTGAAGTCCGTGTTTGACTTTTAATTAAGCAAAAGGATATGCCCAGATACATCACCCAGACGTATCCGAGTGTATCCATAGCCCAAGGACGCTCCCTGGGCGTATCCCCGTGCTTCCCCCATGCTCTCTTATGTGGGGAGTGTTTCGCCGCGCTCCCAGGGCTTGGGGGGGCGTATCCGATAACGTAGCTTTCTTTGAATGCGCTTTTGAGCCCATTTATGGAATATTGTTGTTTGAACTCACCAAAAATTGGTTTTCCCATATCAGGTTCAACATTTTATTATTATAGATTTAGGTATTTGTGCTCCTTTTAAACTCCTTTTCGAGTTTAGTTTTCACCATTGCGCGTGTTTTCTTTTTCTCAGCGTCTAGTTGACCATACCATTTAAAAGCTTATCCCTGTAATGTGCTTTAGATTAGCTCTACTCACTTTTTCATCCATGATGTCATTTGCATTCCAATAATATTCCTAGTTCAAGCATTATTTTGTAGGATCTTTGTTCTTTTGATACAATCATTGTTCCATGGGGACGCGTCCCCCCCGAAAAACCTAGCGTTTCGGGGACGGGGACGTCCCCTAGCCATCCCGCCACCTCCGCCATGTTTCTCCACCATCCCAGGGATGCCCCCTTTTTGGAGGGACATCCCTAGACGTCCAGGGGACTTCCAGAAGTCCCTTGGACGTCTCGGGGATGCTTAGGCATTCCTCACGCAGACCAAAGCCATAAAGTGTCATTATTTTTAAATTTAAAAAAAATTTGGATTTTTATGCTTTCTACCCTAACCTTTGTCGCTGTACATAGTGCCTTGCGTCTCATTGACTGCAACACACTTGCGTACAAGGAGTCTAGCAACCAAATGGCATGTAGAGTCAGAGGAACCAACACAGATTGATGTTGATGCTACACAAACAGTGCTAGTTGGTATTAGCTTGGAGCTTGAGCATGTGGAGCTCGGCAGTTCTAGTGATGAGGAGTTCCACATTGGGGATGATTAGCCATTGACTCATTGAGTCATTTGTATTTACTATTTGCTTTTAGTATTTCACTATTTTAGTATTTTGTTTTTGAACATTGTTGATATTGTAGACACTTAAAACTGGCAACCGATAACCCTCAATCAGGGTTTTGACCAATTTCCATCCAAAATACACAATTTGGCTTAAAAACACTAAAACACACTAAATGATGTGAAACTGACCTATTCAAGTGCTGATTTTGGCTAGAGTATCATTAAATGGGGCAATGCAATTTGTGGGCCAGCTAACTTTGATTAGATCATTTCGGGTGAAAATGTCAATTATGCACTTAGGTGCTCTAAATTGTTCTTTCCTATCAAATCTCTTACACGAGACGTATGCTTTTGTTATTTGTTGTCAGTAACATCCTAAATGGGAATACGGTTCCAACGCATCTGACATTGACTTTCAATTCCAATCTAGTCAAATTTTGGACCAATAACAAAACATTTTGATCAGTTTGAGTAATTTGTACACAAAGTGCTTAATCATGCTTAAGAGCTACTAATCCAAATCAAGGCATATTTTTGGAAATGGATATTGAATATCTGCATCATCAGAGGACCTTATTTTTTGAAAAAACATCCATAGGCCATAAATGCCACAAATATCAGGATTCATGCGTTCCTTGCCTTATTAGTGTCTTCCATGATGCCCTCCATGTCTCTTAATTGCTGCTTCTTCCAATGTCATGATGAGGATAATTATAAACTGAATTAAAAAAATGAATTAATTCTCAACCACAAATCTCAATCTCAGGATGGACGATTCAGGTTGATTCTAAACATTCTTAAAAATCTATAAATAGAGAGGCCAAAAACATCATTTCTAAGCTATTTTGGTGCAAAGTTATTATGCACAAATATCTTCAAAAGTCTTGATTATGCAAAGTTATAATGCACAAATGGTTCCAAAAGCTTCAAGCAACTAGTGTTATCATGTCAAATTGATTAGAAGCTAAGCCAAGCCAAGCACAAGCCAAAGGTGCCAAGGAGAGATGGAGGTAGCCAAGCTTCCATTGCCAAGGATTTCATGAGCACAAGCTGAGCAAACCACTACAACAAGCATTTTTGAGCATTCAAGAGAGGTAAAAGAAAGTTTCTTTTGCATTTTAGTTGTGTTTTATTCATGTTTGTTAATTAAGCTCTCCTTAGTGTCGAGGCCTAGAGATGTTATGCTAGTTTCTGTGTTTCTTTCATTTTGTTTTCATTTTGAAACTAACACCATACTAACCATCTTCTCTTGAGTCAAATTCTTAAATCACATATGACACGTCCGGTGGGATGGGACGCATCCCACACATGAAGAAGATCATTCTACAACTTTAAAATCTTCATTTGGATCATTAAAACTCCTGCAATTTGATTTTCTAACTTTGTTTTGCCGTTTTTCTTTGTCACGGGTTTACACAGTAACCGACGTCGGTTAGTAAAACCATTATCGGTTGGCATAGTCGTCATCGGTCACTATTGGTATAACCGATGTCGGTTAGATAACTGTCATCGGTTAGTAAGTGTAACTGATGTCGATTATATAACCGACGTCGATCACTGTGTTTTTCTTAAAAACAAACCCGAGAGCTAAATATGCCATTTTAAAATGCTTGGTTTGGGGTCATACGAACTTCGTTTTGGATGATTTTTCTTTAAAACCACATGTTTTCTCCTAAATTTTCAGAATTTGACATTAGTTTAGCTTCAAGTTTTAAAGATTTTTCACAAAATTTTAAAAATCTATTTAAAATATTTATAATCTAACATATTTGTTCTTGGGGTGATGCCTTAAGGGTAGATAGGTAACCAACGGACTTGGAACTTGTTAAAACATATTTAAAACATTTTTTGCATGCTTTAAAATGAACTAGGAACATTATTTTGGTGCTTAATGTAAAATTTAGGTGCTTAAGTAAGTTTTTAGCATTAGTTTTCAAAGTTACAACTAAGACCAAGGGGTCAAATGAACACCTCATTTTTCGAATTTGAGCTTAAAAATGAACTCATATTTTCAAGTTCTTTGTCTTCAATAGTTGTTTGATCTAATTTTTGTTTAGCAAGAAGAGGGATGTTGCGCGTATGCTCTTCCATTTGTCCTCTTTAGGGAACCCTTGGAATCAAAAGCGCCATTCTTATTGCAAATAGCCTAGTCCAAGGTTTAGAAAGAAAGTGGTCTAAAACACTCTTTAAAAACTCGTCAAAGTTTGGGTGACCTTGAAAATGACTCTAAAGTCTTTCTATTTCATGTTTTCTTTATTTTTATGCATCTTGGCTTGCGAGGGGGATGTTATTACCTCTCACGAGTTTTTTAGGGAAGCTTTAACTCGGGGTTTCATCTCTCGACATTGACTTCACTTACTTCTTTGGAGTTGCACACGGGACGTATCTGCATTTGGACATCGCACTACATTGAGCGGACAATAGGATGTAATAGTTGTAAAAAGGACTAGACCTTTTTACAACTAGCCAATGTCGTGGTCACCCAATTTTCGTGCTTTTCTTTTGCATTTTTTGATGTGAAAGTCATTTTGCAATTGATTCTTCTAGAAATGTTCGAAGTTTGATAGTTTAGTCAACCCCACATTGCCATACCTTTGCAAGGATTTAGACGGTTATACTTAGAGTATTTTGGTCATTTTTGCTTGGTATATTTTGAGACTAAAACTTGTTTGTCTGTTCATAAGGCTATGTCAAAACCAATTTGTCTATACATCACTCTTTTGTTTAAAGAGGTTACGCTGGCCATTTTACATCACACTTGTGTCTTGAAATTTTTGCTAAACTTGTTTGTGTGTGTCATTTGAGTTGAAGAGGGTAGTGTTATGCTGCTCAAAACATGTTAAAACCATTTTGCTTTTGAGTATTTTGAAGCATCACATAAATCACATTATTTGAGCAAGCTTATGTCGTTAGGCTGCTCAATTTGTTTCAAGACTTGTTTATCATTGTATCAAAAACCATTTGTTTCAAACCATTTTGTGTATATCATTTAGACCTTTTTCTTGTGTTGTCATGCTATCCAATCTTGTCTAGCTTGTTTGGTAAAATCTTAGTTTTCAACGTTGAGTTTTCAATTAGCTTTGTCAAGTTTAGATTCAAACATTGATTGATTTCTGTTTAGGCCTTAATTCGTGACGCTGATACATAAATCTTTCTCTTTTAGGTTCCATAACTTTGGTTAATTGATTACCCAAATTTGAAAACTATTGATGGTTTGTTTGTTGAATGCCTATCCTCATCATTGTTTGTGCCGTTATTTGAAAAAACACAGTCTTTCTTCAAAAAGCCTTTTGTCTTATGCTTTATGCCAAGTGATCATGTTTATATTTGATTCCGTGTATTAGGGTTATGTCAAAGTTATTTTCAAACTTGTTAGATTAAATCAAATCATATCAGCTTTTGTTTCAAGTCTAGCTTTTGACGCCGTTTGGCCAAAAGTCCTAGCATATGCCTATTTGTTTGAGCCTAGCTTTTGACTCCGCATTTAGACAAAAGACCTAGCAACTCAACTTTTCCTTATCCTAGTTTAGACCTTGTTTGGAACACTTTGACTTAGATCTTTGACATTTCGGTTTTTATTCAGACGCTTGACCTTTTGTGCGTATGATATTTGACGTTAAACATTTGATGTTAGACTGTTTTATGCCAAGTTTTAGCATAAATCATTTTGGAGATATAGCTCCACTTTCAAACCACACTAGAGATACAACTCCACCTTTTGACCAAGTTAGACTGAGCTTGAACCATATGTCCTTGGGACATAGTTTTTTAGAGTTTGTAGAACTCTAAGCCTTTTTGTTTCGGAGCTTTCATCATTTACACGGATATGTCTCGCTACACTTATGGTGGAGTCACGTACAATCCAACTTATGATAAAATGGCCGCACAAAATCCCACTAGGAACCCTTATAGAGAAAGATTTTCTAAGGAGTTTTATTATTCCCCCTACAATACTCCATATGGGGAACATAGTCAAAATCCACAAAATCCAAATCGAGACTTGGATTGGTGGTATGAAGAGGCTTGTGAGGAGGATTTTGAAGACCCAACCATAGATAATGTTGTTTGGGATATGGATCCATACCCTCTTTGCAATAATCAATACATGGAACATAGTCAAGAACCAATTTATGAGCTAACTCACGATTGTGATGATATGGTTTATGATGAAGACTTGGATGCTTTGGCTTGTGCAAGCAATCAAGTTCTACGACGTCCTTTTGTTATCCGATCATCGATTACCCCTAACCCTCCTTTGAATTATACGAGCTATCACTCTCTGCAATATTCAAGGAATACCATTACCATTTTGAGACCACATCCTTTGGCTTGTGCGAGCAATCAAGCTCCACAATGCTCCATCATTCTAGGACCTAGTCCTTTGGCTTGTGCGAGCAATCAAGCCCCACAACGCCCTATCGTTACTATTTCAGGACTTTGTCTTTTGGCTCATGCAAGCAATTATGCTCCCCAATGCCCTACCATTATCCAACCAAAAGCCATTCTTCATCCAGAACCAATCCCATCCAAACCTCAATCGATCCAATCCTTCGAAGACCAAGCTGTGTTCAAAACTGGTAGTTTCCAACTCATTGGAAACCAAGGCCAAGAGAACCAACCAATCCGAGATGTTTCTGTTGAATCAACCATTTGTGATAAGTCAACCTGTGATGAATTGCCTATTGATTTTATATCAGTTGTCGATGAGTCTCACACTGATGAGCTAGTCTTTGCTGAGTCACTTTTTAATGATTATAACTGCCTTTAGACAAATTATTACCTCAACCATGTGTTTGTTTTTCAAGAGTCTCTTATTGACAAGCCAATCTTTGAGGAGTTGTCTCTCGACCTTTTTCCTATTCTAGAGGAGTCTCACTTTAACAAACCAGTTTTTGTGGAGCCCATTATGCCATCACAGGGTATTACTTGTTCAATACCAAATATTCAGCAAGACATCATTGTAACAGAGTACCCGTCAGATGAAGAATCAGAGTTAGAGTTGGTTCTATTCTTGAATCGACATTAGATTTACCATCAGAATTTGAATCCACATCAGTCTGAACGTCGGATTCAGAGTCCTTTGAGTTAGAATCATATTTAGAAGAACAATATGTTCATGGCTGTTACAACATTGGTTATGCATGCCTTGCAAATCAATTTGAATACATTTGTGATCCTTCTATAGTTTTTGAGGACGAGTATTTCAACTTCGCCATAGGTTTTCTTAGTATCTTTTATGAAGATTGTGCAGCCTTTCTCCATTCCATTACCGTTCCACAAGCCATTACCATCAACAACCAAAATAGCCATATCATTGACATTCCATCTCTCACAAGTGTCGATTAGAATCGACAGAATCACAATTTGTTGAATTGCATCCATGGCGACATATCAGTTGATGAAGAGCAAGGAGGCCAAGACAACATTCATGTAGCAGATGAACACTCTCCTAGTGAAACTTTTTTTTGAAAGTACTAGAAGACAATCAAAGTCAAAAGTCAATATTTTTTAGTGAAACCTTCTCAAAGGTGCTATGGGACAATCAAGACATTTATTGGTGAAAACCTCTTTGAGGCACCAATAGCTGAGTACAAAAGTTCTTCATTGCTTGATGAAGACAAAATCAAAGATCAAATTAAAATAGCTTCCTATTTACAGCCTAATCAGATGGTAGCTACTCTCAAGATCAAACAACAGAAAAATTTGGTGGTCTTATCGAGAGAATAAGTCTTCGACCCCGCCACAACCAAAGTTATGTTGAATTTGGCATCAACATTATGTGTGACTGAAAGCCCTGATTTTCATTTGTTTCCCCACCATTATACATTCCATTATCATCTACCATTCCATTTCACAATCAAACCTACCATCCATTATTTGTCTCTATTTACCATCGATGGCCACAGTTTCCTTTGTAGAGGCTACAAGGATACCTTGTCTTGACGTTGGAAGGAATCAGAATCAATGACCAATAAAGATCATAAAAGCATTCTTGACAACCATATCTGCATCGAATTCTTGACAGAGCAGCTATTCAAACGAGGTGTGGGGTAGCAATTAACATGATCGAGTATTTTGTTTATATCAGTTGTTGATTAGGACGTGCATCTCCCCATCAATAGGAATAACAGAATCAAAAACCACATCCAGACCAAAAATAGGTAGCATACCATTTCATATTGCCATGCCATTGTTGTTGTTACATATGCCTATTTGCCATTATTGTAGATCTCAGCCATTTACCCTATCACTTGAGGGCAAACCCTCTTAACATTTTATCCATCCTATCATTCCATTCCTATCTTGACCAAAGTCTGTTTTTAATCATCCTACCCAATCCTGTTTTGATCTTGGTTAATTTGGTTCTTCTTGCACCTTTTACGGGGGGATTCCAATCAAGTTTCAACAATCAATCAAGTTCGTGTTTAAATGACAGTTTATGAAAGTAGTGTGACAGTTGATCTGGCAAGATATCTTTTATTTTTATCTTGTATCATGTTTGTTTATGTGAGCCTGATTATAACCGCCTATGGGCAAATAAGTGTTTCACCAGTCTTTCTACTAATTATAGCTGCCTATGGGCAAATTAGTATCATTGACCTATGTCGTATTTTAATTATAACTACCTATGGGCAAACTAGAGGCAACGCTTGTTTATTATGCATTGCTGCATCACCTTACCATTACTGTTTTCATTTGACTAGCCATTTGTCGGATTTGAGAACTTGTTAGGACCTAGTTGGTATTTCCCTGTCTTTTGTGTGGATGAAATTATTGACTTGAGGTCATTTCAGGGCTATGTGGGTCATACTCAATTCATGTTGACGTCACTTCAGTCCCCCTTTTCATACGTTCTCGTCGTTTTGTGAGCAACTTAAGACAAATGCTCTTGCCGTTTTGTGAGAAGGTATCTTGTCATTTTCTAATGAGTTAAGATACCTCAAAATTTCAAAAACATTCATAATATTTCAAACTCCAAAAATATTTGTTCTGTCTAAGCCTAGTCAGTTATCCTCGATCTGCCTTACTGGACATTGTGATTATTATGATGTTTTCTTTTGCTTTTGTTTCTAGGCTTTTTGTTTGTTTGTTTATTTTTCTTTTTATTTCTTTGTTTGTTCACTTGTTTGTTTGTTTGCTTTCAGCATTGTTGCTTTGACTCAGTCTATATGTGTTCATTGGGTGATTCCTCGAGCACATTATTCTTGAGTCCATCCATATTCATCCATTAACATTGTCATCATGATTTTTATCATTGGTGCATTGTTTTCGAGTGTTTATTGGATCGGGAGTCAGTCCTTATGCATTTTTCGATCAAGTCTTCATGGTGTTCTATCATGATGCCTACCGTCACATCTTATAGCAAAATGGAGCTGTAGAAGTTTCTCCTTGGCGCCTTGGCAAATCCTGCCACCCACCTTGATCAATATAACTCATTTGACCATTCTAATTGTATCATTGCTAATCAAGACAAGCATCTCCTCGTTGACAGGTACAACTGAATCATTTACACTAATCAATGTTATTCCTCCATCCATCTCTTTTATCACTTTGCACCCACTCATCTTTAATTTATATTCTAGGTTATATCCTTGAGTTATGTTTGCTAGTTAGCCTTAACTGGGGCACAACCATCAATTTTAGCCAATCCAGGTCATCTTCATGATTATAACTGCCTATGAACAAATTATTATTTTGACTTTTATTCCTGATTATAACCGCCTTTGGGCAAATCAACATCCTTTCTACATCAATGCATGCCAACATTTTCTTATTTGGATTAATCTCAACTACGGATTAATTCTACCTTTCTTCTTGTTTCTTTTCGAGGGACCGTCCATCAACAAATGCGACAGCCACTCCCTTGAGAGGGCATCATCATAGGCTTTCCAAAACCATTTGGAGCTTTGTTCTTCATACATCATCTTCTTTTTGGCATACAGGTCATTTTTCATTATTTGAGAAGACGTTATTGTGCTTAAGCTTGCAACGCCTTCTCAAACATGGGCAAACTGTAGAAATCTAAAACTGGCCACCAATAACCCTCAATCAGGGTTTTGACCAATTTCCACTCAAAATGCACAATTTGGCGTAAAAACATTAAAGCACGTTAAATGATGTGAAACTGAGATATTCAAGTGTCGATTTTGGCTAGAGTATCATTAAATGGGGCAATGCAATTTATGGGCCAATTAACTTTGATCAGAGCATTTCGAGTTAAAATGCCAATTTTGCACTTAGTTGCTCTGGATTGCTTTTTCTTATCAAATCTCTTGCATGAGACATATGCCTTTGTTATTTGTTATCAGTGACATCCTAAATGGGAATACGGTTCCAACGCATCTGACATTGACTTCCAATTCCAATTCAATCAAATTTTGGACTAATAGCAAGACATTCTGATTAGTTTGAGTAATTTGTGCACAAAGTGCTTAATCATGCTTAAGAGTTAATTAATCCAAATCAAAACATAATTAATAATTCTATGAAAACTTGTTGTATACTTATTTTTGGAAATAGATATTGAATATCTGCATCATCAGGTGACCTCATTTCTTGGAAGACATCCCTAGGCCATAAATGCCATAAATATCAGGATTCATGCCCTCTATGCCTCATCAATGCCTTCCATGATGCCCTCCATGCCTCTAAATTGCCCCTTCTTCCAATGTCATGATGAGGATAATTATAAACTTAATTTCAAAAATTAAATTAATCCTCAACCACACATCTCAATTTCAGGATGGACGGTTCAGGTTGATTCTAGACATTCTCAAAAATCTATAAATAGAGAGGCCAAGAACATTATTTTTAAGCTATTTTGGTGCAAAGTTATTATGCTCAAATATCTTCAAAAATCTTGATTATGCAAAGTTATAATGCACAAATGGTTCCAAAAGCTTTAAGCAACTATTGTTACCATGCCAAATTGATTTCAAGCCAAGCCAAGCCACAAGCCAAAGGTGCCATGGAGAGATGGAGGTAGCCAAGCTTCCATTGCCAAGGACTTCATGAGCACAAGTCGAGCAAACCAGTACAACAAACATTTTGGAGCATCCAAGGGAGGTAAAAGAAGGTTTCTTTTGCATTTTAGTTGTGTGTTTTATTCATGTTTGTTAACTAAGCTCTTCCTAGTGTCTAGGTCTAGAGATATTATGCTAGTTAGTGTGTTTCTTTCATTTTGTTTTCATTTTGAAACTAACATCATACTAACCATCCTCTCTTGAGTCAAATTCTTAGATCATAGATATTTGATTGTAATCATGAATTATCATTATGAAAATTTGAAAATTCAATGTTCAATCATCAAAGTTTATTGTTTAATGTTCAAAGTTAAATTGTTAATGTTCATTTTTCAATGGATCAAACTTGAAACTTAAATGATTAAATCACAATGTTAAATTGTTGATGTTCAATGCAAGATACTTAATCCTTATACATCTTTTTATAACTAATTTTGCAAGTACTATATGTATTTTAGCACCGCCCCCCCCGCTGCTGTCCCTCTGCCGTCCCCAAACTTAGGCCCCTCGTCCCCCTGTCCCAAAACACCGTAGAACTATTGATACAATGGAATGGTTGGGTTCCATCTTTGTTCTTTTCTATAGTCTTTTACCATTTATTTTTCTTTTTTTCTTGTGGTAATAATTGGTGTTCAGGACGGTTCTTATTCTTCTCTTAATATATACAATCAGCTCCTTGTCACCCTGACTTAGCTCTGGTCTTTTAGAGAATACTGCAATAATGTTCGACTCCATATTTAATTCTCTTAGATGTTGATGAAACTATTTCCACTTCAGTAAGTGGACTTGGGTTTGATTGATGTCAATATCATGTGGCTGATGCATTGTCCACAATCTTATAGGCCTTTGAACTTTCCTTGCACTATGATCCATGCGGCGCTCACGAGGTGCACAGAGGACAAACTACGACTATTTAAACTAGACGGATCTGTTTAAACTGAGTTGTAGAATTGTAGAGCATGTAATGGAATCTAAACAAGATGCAGAACAACTGTTACAAATTCAAAATGCAAAGAGACTAGCAGAACAATGTTACGTCTATTCAGTGGAATGTATAGGGTATTGGTACATACGCGTCTAGTACACAGTAAGACTAAAAATGAGAATTTATTTGATCAGAAAGAGGGAGACCCTTCGTAACTGATTTGTCTAGATTGTGAATGACCACAAACGCTGAGAATGAGAATTTCTTTGATTAGAGAGGGCAGAACACCTCCTAATTGACTTGCCTAGTCTGGAACATGATTACAATGATAAAAAAATGTTAGATACTCAAGGCATGCTAGAGATGGCCATGTCCATTTGTTCTTTCCGGTTACAAGAACTATGCCTTTCTATTGAATTGATTACAGTTTATATCATTACAAGAAAGCAGTTACAAAAGAAGACGTTTTAAAATGGTTCAATTGTTGCAACACATGATGGTTTCCCTTCTTGCAGGTGTGATGGTTGGACTCTCGGGTGCGTGGTATGATGATAGGTGTGCAAGCATGATGCAAGCATTTGAAGTGACACCTAGTATGGCGTGACATGGTGTGGAGTGTCCACATGGCCAATGAGTTGTGAACACAACTGAAGTGTTGCGTGGTATGCCCCTTGGTGTTATGCAAGCGTGCAAGGGTGTTGCGGAGGTTGCATGCATTGATGCGGTGATGTACAAGTTGTAGGGGAACACATGAGCATGCACGTTATGCCCCTTGGTGTTGCACAAGTGCATAAGGCTACATAGAGTCTCCATGGATGCTGCAAGATGCCACAAAGGTGCAAAGGTTGCACGAGATTGCATGACATTGTGCAGGGTGCATTATGTTTCTTTACTGCTTTGCCTCAACTCAAGGTGTTCCAATCAACTTGAGTGATGCCTAGGAAAGACCCCAATATGTTGGGATGATGGCACAAAGGTTGGTATGAAGAAGTCCTTGGTGTCGTGTGCTGCCTTGGGGTGTGCCAATTGAGTGGAGTGTCGAACAAGGAAAGTTGACAATGATGTCCCCAATCTGGGGTAGGTCAACTTGAGTGGCTTAGTGTTGCTTGTTGTGCAGAGTGCACAAATGCTGTGTTGCGCTTCACCAAGTGCACATAGATTGTGTTGCTTATTGATTATGTTGTGCAGAGGTTGCATACATGGTGCAAAGTGGCGCAATGTTGTGTAGGTTGCGAAGGATTGTTTTGTCAAACACATAGTTGCATTGAATGGTGTTGAGATTGACCATCCAAAATTTAGTGGGGCACTGCCTCTTGACCCCGCAAGGATGAAGCTTTTGATAATTACAGGCTTCGTGCCTATCAGGGGAAGTGCACAATTGGGTCTTCAGATTTGTGCGGCTTGTATCCTTGCGCTTATTGGCATTGCATTGACACTTGTCTGCTGATCTGGAGAATGCCTATCAGATTGTATAAGTGTGGCACAAAATACTTTGCAAGTGACCACAAACCAACAAGATTGCCCCAATGAGAAGGTAGTCTTGAGGTACCCCTCCTATGCTCGGATCATGCTATCTGCTATTTTTTTCTTATTTTTGTATGGAGTAGGTTCATGACTTTATTCCTCTAATGCACTGATGAGGAATATAGATATGAACAGATTTTACTAGACCTGTTTGCTGCTACGTTTGGTTCGCCAATGTAAAGCTACTTTGGGCGACCATTTTATAACAACAAAGAGTAATAAAAAACTTAAAACAACTATCTACTACATACATCCATAACAACGAGGGCTAGAAAACATGAATGTATGATAGAATGCAATGGTTGGAAATAGACATTGAAATTCCAGTCAATTTATACAAGCTAAAAGGCACCACCAAGGGCAACATTGCAAAACACCCTCGATAGTGACCCCCCAAAACCATATAGTACATATGATGTCATTAGTTTTTTGTATGTGGATCTGTTTGAAGTCAAGTTCTTGGTGAATGAAAACAATTATATTTTATGAGAATTTCTTTTATTGTATGCTTCTTCACTTTCCGTTTCTTTTGTCGAGTTTGAGTATACAGTTATACTTGGTGACTTGCTCTTGTTGTATTTGCGCTTACTGCAAGTCTGTCTACTATGGTCACTTGGTCTTAGATTCCTTCTTGAATAACTTAGAGTTCATTAACATCATCTGCATGTTGAGACAGACAATCAGATCCCTTCCATGCATGGGATTTTTAGTTTATGCTTTCTTTAGGTGGCTATGAATAATGGGTGCTTCATTTTTATATCTTTAAATCAGGAGATTTAAGGAGATATTTTTGCCTCTTTAGATAACCTTGAGCTCTTTATCTTTGTTCTTTCATCACTCCAATTAAGGATTCTCTTTTGTTTCTCAGAGAGATGGTTATCTTTAGACATTACAGATTTGACCATAGTTGCAGGGTTCGGCAAACTTTTCTAATAAAGTTCGAAATTCGCCGAACTTTTCCAATAAAGTTCGAAATTCGCTGAACTTCTGATGTGGGAAAAAAATTCATCCAAATTCATTATGTTCAGCCGAAAAAACGTGAAGGAAAAAGGGCAAAAATGCAGACAGCACATATGGATCAGACTCAGTGACAGTCAGATTCAATTGATCCCGATTCGATGTGAAAGATTGCCGTGACCTACTGTGTTAACGATTGTGTGATCTGTAGACTGGTAAGAGTGTTGTCTGCGTTCATGGTGTGGACTGTTGATTAAACATTTCCTTTCCATTCCTTGCGTGACACACCTCCAAACGAACGCTGCCAACACACACCTCCAAACGGACGCAGCCGACACTTTATTATAATTTAGGTTTTTAAGGCGTATATTGTTTTTTGTTTTTTTTTTTAAATTTCTGTGTTGTTTTATTTGTTTTATTTTTTTATTTATATTTGTATTTCATTATATTTAATATTCCTAAAAATTTATTTTATCGTATATTGTTTTTATGTTTCTTTTTAGGACCCACTATGATATGTAAAGTAATGCATCTAAGTTGTTCCCTTTTTATCCGATTGTATCCTATAATAATTGTGGTACTATCCACTAAATCCATTTAATGATAGTTAAGGTCAGTGACAAATTTTTGCATGCATACATTTATACGTGAACAATTATCAATCATAAATTCATGTGTTTCCTATGAATGTGAACCTATAAATTTTTTTATGAATAGCGGTCCATTGTTAGAGTTATTATTTATAATCTCATGATCATAGAATATAATTGGAGGAGGCTCCTTAATTGTTTTAACCACATCTATGAAATAAACAAATAAAATAACATAAAAATTAAAAAAGAAAAAATATAATTTTTTTACTTTTTGTATTTATTAAATAAACAATCAATATATATATTAAAAAATGAAATGATAAAATAATTTTTTATGAATATTAAATATAATAAAATATAAATATTAAAAAAATAAAATAACATAAAAATTAAAAAAGAAAAAATATAATATTTTTATTTTTTGTTTTTTTTAAATTATTTTATTTTATTTTTATTTCTTATGGTTCGAATTTAATGGCGAATTTTTTTCGAACTTTATCAATTGACGAACTCGAACCGAATTTTATTCTCGTCGAACTCGAATTTGACATAGACCTACCATCTGATTAAGTCATTCTTCAGGCTTATTTAAGCTAGTGGGGATATTATGTGCCTTGCAACTACTACAAATGTTTGTATAGACGGTGTTAGATGGGTCAAATGGTGATATAATACTAGGGTGGTGTCAAGATCTGTTCATCCATTGACATCCATTGTCCATTGCAAGTTGTTTTCTGCCTCTCTACATTCAGTCTTTAACTCAGAATGGGGACTATATGACTGGCTTTTTAACCTCTTCCAGTAGTTCATCTCAGTGTTAACATTTTCCTTGTGAACTTCATTGAAGCCTTTTATTGGGTGGGAGATGGTTTAGGCACTCCTTGCATTGCTATTATTGTTTGATGCACTATCGATTCCCATTGACCTATTTTGCTCTTTCATAAACATTAAAATTTAATATAAGACCTCTTTCTTTCCTTCCCTTTCATAGAGAGTTTATATATAGTTATTTATGTCTGCTGTATGGTTTTATGGTTCATATCTTTATATGGCATCATGTAAATAATTTTTTATTATCCCAGGCATTCATTGTTACTGAATGAGTCTGAAAATTATCTTGATGGGTAAATCAGTCCATTGGATGTAACATGAATTGCAGGTATACAGATTTCATTGTAAATGAAGTCGACTGTGATGGAAAAGTAATTCATCTGTCAAGTTTGGATGCTCCACTGGAGGTAATGTTCTATTCCTTTTGTTTTTAAGTTTTAAAGGATAGAAATTTAGGTTTATTTAATCCAATTTGCATTTCTTAAGAAAAATAGATATAATACAGGTGCTGGTTTTTATTAGGAAAAAAAGACAGTTTTTGAGAGCTCCACAGTGACAAATGAAGAGGCTAATAAGGATTTCCAGACAAATACTATAAACAGTTCAGATCACAGTAAACACATTGAAGCATTTGAGAGTTTAGCTGGCAAAGGTGATGCAGAGAAATTGAAAGACTTGCTAGATCACGTTTCAGAAGGATCTATCGAGAATCTATCTCCTATTGTACTTTGTGCAGATCCTGACAAAGCACATCGAACAGTCAGTATATTCTTACATCTTCCCTATGCAAATATTCGTTGACATTCTAAGTTGCTGGTAATTGCTATTGCAGGTTTGTAGGATGGTGTTAATTGTTCTTCACACTTTTACCTGTGTTCTAAATGAGGTGAATTGTTGTTTGTAGGCAGTTCATAATTTCTTCAAGACCAATTTAAGTATTCTTGTGACAGATACCATTGAAGGAACAGATCCCAATGCAAAATGTGTTCGTGTGAGGTACTATCCTAACAAAAATGGTGCACATGGAAGAGATAAGGATTGCCGAAGACAAGGTCATAATAAACGGAAGAACTGGGGAAACAAGCAAGATAGGAATGCAAAGAGGGGGAAGTATGATGGAAGTTTATCAGGAGATTTTGACCAGGCTTTTGATAGCAGAGGAGCAGACGAATGGCCAGAAGATAGGGGAAAGTTTTTACGGTAAAGTCTGATCTTTTTAATTTTCTAAAATAGATTGGTATCCTTTTTTTTAATTTGGTTATCCTTCACTACAACCTTACTTTTAAAATCTGTTTTTTTCGTTAGGATATGTTTTCCATCTGTATAGTTCTATAAAATAGCATTGCTAAGGATACCAATTTGTACTTATTGTCTTTGTATGAGCTTTTTTTTTTTGTGTGTTCTATCCCACAAAATGGGCTATTTTGTAGACGTTGTTGTTAGCTACAGATTGAGGATGCCTGATGCTTTTTGCTTTGTTAATTTCTCTCGTTTATCTGCAGGCATTACTATAGTCTCTTTCTTTCTGATTATTTTACTTTATTTGTAATTACAGCGATGGAGAACTAATATATACCAATTTTGTTTTATGAATGGAAAGCTCTTTTATTAATGACATAATTTATATTTTCATACTTTCATTTGGCATAACCAAAAGAGCTATAGTACCATGATTGCCTGATTCTGATAATAAATAGAAAAGAAATAGACAGCTATCCTCACATCTGATGCATAATGTAATTTTAATGTTAATGTATATAAAGATGATTAAACATATTAACTTTTGTACAGAAACGTGGGGATGGGTCTTTGTTTACTATGTATGCAAATGTCATTGCCTAGAAACCTTATAAGGGGATTTCTTCCGTTTGAGATTGGATTGTTGATTGAAAATCTTTGTAGTGATCTTTGCTTCCTTCCTGTTAATGCCTTTTGGAGCTGTCTTCCATCTTGATTTTCTCTCCGTTCACAAGTGGAATCTATAGATACATCAATATTCTTTGTGATTCTCTTACTATTTTTAATATTCTACATTGTGATAGACCAGACCTATAAGTGTGCCAATGTTAAGGTTGCTATAATTGGTGTATAATTTTAAGGGTTTAAACTTTTGGAATTACATGGATGGACCCCCCAGCACACACCTTAAATAATAAGTTACATAAATTTAGGTTTCTGTACAGGAAAGGCAAGACGAGTATTTTACTAATTTTACATTGGATGCACATGTTCCTGGACTTAATCTGATTTCTGTCTCAAAAATTGTGCCGAATTCGTCTTTCCAAGCTTCTCTGCACATGCATGTGTTTTTTGTTGCAATCAGTTTGTTCTCAAAAATTGTGTCAAATTTGTCTTTCCAAGCTTATCTGCATATGCACGTGTTTTTTGTTTTTTTATCTTGACTGAAGATCAGTTAGTTGCCATTGATTAACTGCTGCGTAGTTTATTTGTTTCAGGTTTCATCTTTGTAAGGAGAATAAGGACACTCAAGAGGCTTTGATGGTGATTGGGAAGATGCTTGGAGTGCAGGTATTGCATTTTGTGTTATTGCCTACATTTTACTGAAATCAACTTCTGCTTTTTGCTGAGAATTTTTGCTTGGAGTCTTTTTGCATTTAGCCTCCAGCAGATAAAAACATCCGGGATAACCAAATCATCCTCTTGGTCATTCTTTTTAGCACAGAATATACTTTATATATCTGGAGATAATCCTAGGAAATCAAAGTTTCAACGTTTCTGTTATATATTTGTTTGCTAATGTCTGTTTCTTATTTGTTAACAGGCCAGGTCATTTGGATTTGCTGGCACAAAAGATAAGCGAGCGGTTACAACACAAAGGGTACACGCTAATTATTTATTATTTATTTGTTTTTTAGATGCGTGATATTTGGTAATTAGTTCTTATGAATGTTACACTTTCATTCGATTTTCTTCTTGTGGAGTAATTAGTATGCTCCACATTTTCATTCTCAAGCATTTAAATAAATATTAGAAGATAACATATGGAACTTGAGAAGGCAAGATAGTGAATGTTACAGGCATCGAGATTGTTGCATCTTGAAACTGTGTCTGTAATACAGCTTTTCAATGCAATCAGTAGGCCTGAGTTAGTATGTGGTTGTTTTTTCTCTAAGGCTGAAGCACAAGCATAGAGAGACCATTGGCACAGATTTAACTACCCTGGGCTCATGTTTTGAATGGTCTGCAACAAGTACACTTGTACTTATGATTTGTTCATAGGCCCATTACTGAGCATTATTTCTTAGAAACACTGATTAGGTTGTGTAAGAACGTCAAGGAAGCCATAATTGCCTCAATTTCAAGTTTTATCTGTGAACTGACAGTGTCACAAAGACACCCCCCTTGCTGTGCCCAGAATGGAGATTCAACATGCTGCTCCTGCCTGACTTTTATAGGACTGCTGGTATTATGATTTCAAATTTGTGAGACATTCCAGCCCTTATGTTAGTCTATTGGAAACATGCTGGGAAGTCCAAGCTTTTATTCTTAAGTACGCTTGAGGAGACTTTGTTAGAACTTCCTGAAGGAGAGTTGACTTTTATCAGCGTAGATTGATCAATTTAATTGAATTTTTCAACCAGTAGGATGCATATCAAATCACTTCATCAAAACCGTCCATGGCCTAGAAACATTGTAACCCCAGGCCTTAAAAATAAAAACAAAAGAATAAATAAACACCCTCCCGCTTCCAGTTTGATCGTCAAGTGTATCTATGAAGAAAGTATACTGCATTGTGGGTATACATTTTAAATTTGTTTATCCACTTCAAAATCACCATTGAAACATGCATTGGATTCAAACAATTAATGGGTATTAATTTTCTTTGCTACATTTTCCAACACTACACAAAGAGAAATACAAGCAAAAAGTTAATGATTTTTCAGAAAATTTGCAGTAGATCTTTTGGGCAGGTAGAATAACTTTTTTGAGTTCAGTTGTGGTGCTGAAGTAATTCCATGATTAGAGAAAAATGTTTATTTATTTCAATGTCGGAGACAATTTTGTGTCTGCATTGCAGCAGGGCCATGTTCAAAAACCAGTAAAATCACGATCTCAAGTGATTGTAGGCATATGCACTGTGCCTCTAGATGCGTGAGGCTTGAGCTTTCCAGGTTGATATTCGGCTGCTGGTTATCTGATGAAGAGTGCATTTTCCAATGTTAGATTTGACTTATGAGCCAGGAAAGTAAGATCATTTTTAAGACTATTATGTAAAGGATATTCCAGTATTTTACTGTCCGATTCAGGTAATATGATTGCCGTCAAGGACTAAATAATCTACTTCTTACACTTTTCAAGGGTGCTCTATTAACACACTGGTAAAATATTGTCTTAAGTAAATGTAGAAGAAGAAGTCCCATGTCTTGTTAGACCACTGATAATTGGATCTGCAGAATTGCTAAACAATATAAGTACAATTATTGGCTCTTATGCACCTGTGGTTTACATTTAGCAAATCTAGGACTTTGTAAAGTTCAGTGATTTTAGAGTCACTAAGAAGAACATGGATACTTATCGATTATTTTCTTTTACGCAGACTGAAACAGATATAAAAGAAGAGTTCCAATATATTATAAGGATGTGTGTCATCTATGGGAGTTCAAAACTTTGAATTGCTTAAGAATTGAAACAAAATAATTGGATACCTCTGGTTTGCTAATAGCAAATTTAGAGAGTTGCAATATGAGTTATTGTGGAGTTATCAATTGCAGACTGACACAAATATACATGTTTTTTAATCTTTTCTTTCTCTGAAACCAGCCCTTATGCTGCTTTATTTAGGATTAGCTCTGTGGATGGAAAGTATTTGGGATAATGTCATTGCTTGTTTATTTTGCATATCTTTACAGAATGGTTTGTTTACTTTTTAATGGCACGGTCTTTTGCTGATAATAATCATATCACCTTTAACTAGGGACAACATGGCTTGAGAGTGAGAACGACTGTGCGTGGTCTGAGTTAAATAATCCTTGTAGACTCCAAAATGCGCAGTGGATAAGTATTAAGTGACATTAATTGAGCATTTGATTTGTGTATTCCTTATTAGATGCTATTTCTTTGACCATGTGATTTACTTATTATGATTCACAAACATTTCGTGTTATTTATGAGAATTATGTTTGCATCCCAGAAGACTCTCACAATATGTTTGCAGTTATTTAGTTAACTGAATTAGCTCAAGTTTCATGCTCCAAAGTCATGAATCACATGAGATGAGACATTTGTAATTAGTGTTTTGATTAGGAACTTTAATGATAAAATATTTTTAACTTATTTTTGAAATTAATATCAAGTATTTAAGAAATAGAAACATAACTGATACATAAGTAGGCTTGCTTGGTGTGAAGGTTTTGTACGCAAATAATCCAATGGCAAAATGTGTTCCACTGCATGTTAATAATTCCATGAAACTGCTGATGTAACATTGATCCCTATTGCAACTTAATTTCACTCTAGGGTTTCTCCCACAGTCTTGATACATTTTAGGTTTGTACTTGCTCAAATGGAAGTTAATCATTTACACAATTATTTGAACCAAAGGTTCAGGGCCTAAAGTAGCGCTCATGTTTACAAAGTCTGGAAGTTCATTGGTGACACGAGCTTTACACTACATTGCTGTATAATGACCCCACGTGGCCTTACACTAAGTGGCTGTATAATGACCATATCTATTGTCATTTAAACTGATGAAGACATTTACTGTGATGGAATCAGGTTACTGTTTTCAAACAGAAAGCTTCAAGATTAGCTGCACTGAACAAGAGATTATATGGTATCAAAGTAGGAGACTTTTGGTAAGTTAAGATTGGGGCTTTTGTTCTCCATAATGAGCTCAAAATGTGACTGACTTAGCCTTACTCAGCTTCCACAAAATTTTATCAGTACTCTCTGATCCTGGTATGCTATGATTGCAGTTATGTGGGGGACGGACTTGTGCTTGGGCAACTTTCAGGAAATCGATTTACTATTATTTTACGGTACACTAGTGAACTACAAATACAATAATTGGGAATCATTATGACGGCCATATGATTGTCAAGCTTAAAGCATTGTCTTTATAGGTTACAGATTTCTATTACCACTACTGTTATTCTTATTGTCATCTGTATTGTAGTGGTGTTGTTGCAGAGAGTCATGATATCGTAAAGGAGGCAGCAGAAGGATTAGGAAAGAATGGCTTCATCAACTATTTTGGATTGCAGGTTCTGTTAATCTTGTAAAAAAATAGTTTTACTGCTACTGTTTTTGAGTTTGATCTATCATGATTTTAATGTGAATATATTGATGTGATCTAGCTGATGTGCATTTTGTAATCATGGTTATCTCTGAGATAGACTCTAAACGTTCATATTTGATATGCGACAGCGATTTGGAAGTGGTTCAGTACCAACACATACCATTGGAGCAGCATTGCTACGAGGTGAATGGAAGACTGCAGTAGATTTGATTCTTGATCCTCGAGAAGGAGATATCCTAAATTATGTTTTGATATTCAGTGTTACAATATCTTGTGTCTCTTTGTATAATACTAAATATTTTTCGTTTTTTAACCTGAATAATTTAGAAATTAGTGAAAATTTTAAGTTATGCTCACCCAATATTCTGTTGATTTTATTTGGGACCTTTACATGCAAAATACAGCGCAGTGATATCAAAGAGGCTAGAGTTTATTATGAGAGCACTATGGATATTGATGGTACATTGAAGCGGATGCCTCGCTATTTGGTAGCTGAAAGGGCAATTGTAAGTGCCATCCAGTTATGAGTATTACCTATGATTAAAGGAATTTGTAAATATATTTCAATCCCTCAAAGTACCACATTATTTGAAAGTGATGTGCGTTTATCACTGTTAAAATATTAAAAATTGTTATGAATTTGTGTTCACATATAGCTTTTTTGTTTTGAATAGTTACATCATTTCTTAGAGCTAGGGTTTGTGGATGCAGTCTGCTATTTTTTCAACTAGGATACGGTGGCGAGGGGCTAGATCTAGATAGGGGCCCTTGGCCTCTTGAGCATGTAGTGTGGTTGGCATGAGGGCCTATCTATATCTATGCCCTCGGCCTCCCTATACCAATAAGGTTTGGCACAAGGGCCTATCCATGCCCTAAGCCTCCCAAGTTCAACATTATTAACTGTCATTGGTGTGAGGGGCCCTATATATAGATAGGGGTCCTCGACCTCCCAAGTTATATAGAGATAGAGATAGAGATAGAGTTTTGTTGGTGCGAGGGGCATGACTATAGACGGTCCCCTTGGCCTCTTGAGCAAAGCATATAGACAGTCTCATCGGCTCTCTATATACCCTATATAGATATGGGCCTGCCTCTATCTATTCTATATAGCTGGCCAACTCTATATAGTAGGATAAGGGGGCCTGCCCCGCCCTTATGCTATAGATCTAGGTTGACTATGTATGTTATGCGTGTGCTCAACTACTTCCCCCCTCTACTAATACTAACTAAAGGTTAGGGTTAGGTCAAGGAGGGCCCCTATCTATATATAGGGAACTTGTGCTGATAACCTGCTATATATAGCTTGGTTCAACCGACAACCTACTATATATAGCTCGACTCGACCAATGACCATATATAGATATGGGGTCTCAACCCCAAGCCCCCAATCCCTTCTAGATATATAGGGTGGGATGTCGAGGTCATTTATGCTATTGACTGCCTAGATGGATCTATAAGGTTCTAGGGTTGGGGTCGAGGGCCTCCCTCATCCCTATATCTCTATTTGTAGGGGAAGGCTCTAGGATGTGAATGTGCAGGAATATTGCCAGGTTTGGTCTCTAAACAATTTTGAGTTGTAGTCTTTGGTCACCAGTGTTGCAGGGAGACACATCGCCCACCCCCTGGGACGTGTTTCGGGGACGAGAGATGGGTACAAAGATGTCTCCCATTGCAGGAGATGTCTACCTGCCTGTCCTTGCATCTCCAACACGTCCTCGGATGGGAAAACGCTATCTCCCAAACCCTAATTGCCAAAAAAACCTAATCGTGTTGTGGAAAAAACTTATAAAAAAACCCAAAACCTCCAGAAAAAAACTTAGTTGCCAATCGTTGAACAAAAGGGCATTTGCAGTTCGCAGTGAGCGTTTGAAGCATCGTCGAAATAGTCTGCATTTTTTTTTTGTGAGAGAGGCTCGTCGCGGCAATGGCTGCGATTGCCGCGGATGGCAATGGATGCCATTGCAGCGAACGACATTGTTAGGTAGTGCCGCGAACGACAATGCCTCCATTGCTGCAAATGACAATGGCCTCCATTGCCGCGAACGACAATTACCTGAGCTTGTTGCGAACGACAATGGCCTCCATTGCTGCAAATGGCAATGGCCTAAGCTTTCAGGGCAATGTCGTTCGCGACAATGGCGACATGTAAGTTTTTCTTTTCTTTTTCTTTTTGTTGTTTTTAGTTTAGTTACACAATATAATTTTTTTAATGTATTAGGTTTTACTTTTAATATTTTTTATTTTTATTTTTTTAATATTTATTATTTAATAATGTAACACGAATGACAATGCCTCCATTGCAGCAAACGACATTGGTAGGTAGTGCCACGAACGACAATGCCTCCATTGCTGCGAACGACAATGCCTCCATTGCTGCGAACGACAATGGCCTCCATTGCCGTGAATGACAATTACCTGAGCTTGCTGCGAACGACAATGGCCTCCATTGCTGCAAATGGCAATGGCCTAAGCTTTCAGGGCAATGTCGTTCGCGACAATGGCGACATGTAAGTTTTTCTTTTCTTTTTCTTTTTGTTGTTTTTAGTTTAGTTACACAATATAAATTTTTTAATGTATTAGGTTTTACTTTTAATATTTTTTATTTTTATTTTTTTAATATTTATTATTTAATAATGTAACATGTTTATATAAAATTTTAAATGTTCAATAATTATTATTTTTATTTTTAAATGGTTTAATTTTTTTTTAATATTTATGCATCTTTTGTTTTTAATATTTATTATTTTACTATTTTATAAATTAATATTTATAATTTTATTATTTAATAATTAATAAATAATAAATAATAAATGTTATAATATAATTTAATGTTTGGATTTTAATTTTAATATTTGAAGTGTTATTTTTATTTTAATTATTCTAAATTTCTATTTGATTTGTTGTTAGTTGTACTTGTTTTTATTTATTTATTTTTTAATAATTTTTGATATTCTAAATTTCATTGTATATGATGACCCTTAAGTTTAATATGATGAGATATTTGTTCGATCAAGATCTTTGGTTGGCTTGTATTATATTTATCTATATTGCTAGTATTGGCATTGCAATAATATAAATTTCTTTAAATTTTTCATTGTATATATAATTATTTATATGATCTTTGGTTGGCTTGTATTATATTTATGTATATTGTTAGTATTGGCATTGCAATAATATAAATTTCTTTAAATTTTTCATAGTATATATAATTATTTATATATTATATATAATATTAAATAATAAATATATATTGCCATCTCCCTATACCCCTGTCTCCTATTTTCAAAAAAATGGTGTACCCGTACCCATCTCTTGGCAACTATGTTGGTCATATTTTCCATGATGAGAAACACATTGACAAAAAGTTTACAACACACTAATCTACTGATGCATCTCTCCTCTCTCTTTATCTATGTGTGCCCCTGTTAGTGGGTTGTTGACCATTAATGCGATTTGGGTGTATCGTGTATCTATATAAACACATCCTCTTCATTTGAAAAGGCATTCGACTCCAAATTGGGTAAGAAGTTTGAAGAACAGTTGCAAGGAGATCTGTGTGCAGATTTAGGACATACTATTGGAGTTGAGTCACTTGGGTAACACTGCATGGTTAGTTTGTTGTTTATAAGGCTGCAGGCATTTGTGGAGTTTTATTGGTTGTAAAATTGTATTGTTGGCGATTGGTCTGATGTTGTGTAATCTCTCATTGAAGCAATAAAATTTTGTTATTGTTGTGTGAATTTCCGTTGTGTAATAGTGGGTTGCATGGTAGAAGGTATCTCTTAACTAAGACTCCTAACCGTAATTGCATCACAATTGAATGTCAAATGCAATTGCATCACACGTCAATGTGGCATCCAACAAGCAACAATCATGTTATGGTATTGGCGCCAGGGCGGTCAACATCACATGACCATCAAACATGTTAGATAACACCAAAAATAAAGGCGAGAAAAAAAAAGTCTACATGAGGAGGTTATGTGAAGGGTGAAGTAAATCCAACACCCTTTGCATTTTTTCTTGTTGTGTATCAATCATGAGATTGCTTTAACACAAGCTTCTGCCTATGGTTATTTTAATTCTCTAAATAGTTAATAATTGATAAAATGACAATTTTTTTGTAGGTGTGTGTTTGTGTACAATGTACACACATACACCTTAATCCCCAAATCCTTAATTTTGGACTCTTACCACATCCGCACCCATGCTTTGGATGGCTTGCGCTGACAATGTTTAAAATGTTGCAAGGTAGGTATATATCAATACCATACCACACATTAATACTTGAACAATAATTATTTGACTGCATCTGCAGTGTTAGTCTATCAAAATGCGTAAACTTATGCCTTCACATATTGTCATTAAACAAAATGACAATAAGAATTAATCAAAGTGTAATCAGGGTTCAAACTGCTATAAAAGGTTCTGGTTTTAAACATCAAAACAAATAAAAGCACAAAAAGACTGATTTTGAATCTTATACCAAAAGACAGCCTGCACTAACCTTAGCACACTTAAGAAGATAGAATATTATGGGCGTAACATGACCTTTTCCCCTTCAGACAATTGTTGCCTTCAAAGCTTAGCAAATTTTGGATCGCACACTTCAAATTTTTTTCACTCCAATGTTGGTCCGCATGCTGTTTCATCCGGTTTTGTGCCATGGACAGGTTCTATTGGAGACTAGAAAGCACCTCTTGTTGGTGTTGAATGTGCTCTTCTACGGTCTAAACTCTTGATTACATTTTCAAGGAAGATGTGATGGAAGGCAGGTGGTATCCATACAATGCCATAAATTGGGACATTTTGGAAGAAGTATGGAAAGAAGTGTTATATACCATTCTGCTAGTGGGAGCCAGTTAAACTATTGTATTTGCTTATCGGCAATAAACCAATGAAGATAACCCTCCAAACACTTGATCGCCACCTCAATTTGTCGATTTGATTGAGGGTGATAGCAAGAGCTATGAGCTAGCTGGGTACCCAAACAAGACAATAAAGCAGTCTAAAAATTATTGGTAAATATGGGATGACGATCACTTACCATAATCTTGGGTGTCCTATGCTGCTTCTGAATTGTATCCATAAATGTTGTATCCATTGTACGTGCTACAAGGTGTGGCAAGATGCAAAAATTGGCATATCTTGTGAGTCTATCTACTGCCATCATGATGACATTTTCCCTTCTAATTTGCGTAATTCCGGCATGAGATCCAAGGATACCTCCTCTCACTGCTAGTTGGGAATAGATAATCACTGGAAAAGACTAGGGGTTTTAATAATCTCACCTTTGTTTTGTCGACACGCCAAACATTTTGCCAAAAATTTATGTATGTCACCTTTGAGCCCCTCCCACAAAATATCCTTCTTGATCCCATGCTAGGAATTCAGGAACCTTGAATGTCCCCCAACGGGTGAAGCATGGAGCTCCTCTAGAATCTTATGCTTGAGGCCCGATCTTTTACAAAGTTATATTCTATCCTTGTTACAAAGGGAGTCACACTTCCATACAAACTTATCCCATGTGCTCAGATCTTGCCAAAGTTGTTGAATGAGATTTCGTGTATCTGTGTCCTGCCACCATTCCGATCTTGCCTCATCCACCCAATCTGTGTGTAGTATGAAAATGTCAGACTACAATGCCTTTGTGTTTTCATCCCTCCTAGAAAGTTCATTTGCCCCTACATCATTTTTACCTTTCTTGGAAATGATCTCAAAGTCATAACTCAACATCTTAGTGACCCATTTTTGCTACTCTTCTGAGGATAACTTATGTTCCAAGAAGTATTTCAGACTATTGCAATCTATCTTCAATTTGAATTGTCTTCCCATTAGATAAAGCCGCCACTGTCTAATCACATGAAGAATAGCCAACATTTATTTCTCATAAATGGGCATATGTAAATTTTAGTATTTACCATTTAGTTGGCAACTTTCAAAAACATGGGGCCTACCTTCTTGCATGAGTACTACACCCATACCATGTCTTGAAGCATTAGATTCTACAATAAAAGTTTTGGTGAAATATGGAGTGGCAAGAACTGGAGTGGTCCACATGGCCTCCTTGAGCTTCTCAAATGCTCTGGTTGTAGACTCGTTTCAATGGAAGAAGTCATTTTTCAATAGAGCTATGAGTGATGTTGCTTTGTTGCTAGAATTTTTGACAAATCTACAGTAGTATCCTGCAAGTTCTAAGAATCTTTGTAGGTTCTTGAGGGTTATAGGTTACCTTCCATTCTAACATAGCCTTGATCTTGTTAGGATCCACCTTGACTCCTTTATGAGAGACAACGTGACCCAAGTACTCCACCTCCTTAAGTATAAAAATACATTTAGAAGGTTTTGCATAAAGCTCATGGTGCTTGAGAGTTCGTTAACTCGATCAACATGCTGCAGATGGTCTTCTCATGTTTTATTGTAAATCAATATATCATCAAAGAACACTAAGACAAACTTCCTTGAATATGGTCGAAATATGGAATTCATCAAAGTTTGAAATGTAGGAGCATTTGAGAGGCCAAAAGGCATAACTTGACATAATGGCCCCCATGTGTACAAAAACATTATTAGGGATATCTTCCTCCTTGATTTTAATTTGATTATACTGTGATGTTCCTATTTCCACATCATGAATAAATAGGTATTGAAGACCATTAGTCTATTTTTCTATAGACTAAAGGAACCCTTTTTGGGGAATTATATTTTATTAGTTAATTATTAATTGTCGAAATAGTGATTTTTATCATAAGACAATTATTACTTAATTAATAGAGTATATTTGTTAAAAAGTGGTTTTTACCACTAAAATGCTTAAATGAATTAATTATTAATTTATTTGTCTTAATTTAATTTTAATTACTATTTTAATTAAGGCAACTAATTAATATATTATTCGAAAAAGGGAATGTCGGCATGGGAGCTAAAGTAAGAAAAAGAAAAGATGTCCTAAAAAGTGCAAGCAATGGCTTATGAGCTATTTTATTTTCCTAAAGTGGTTCGCCCCCTTTGAAAGATACAAATACAATGTGAAGGCTACAATGGAGGACGTGTTGAATCTGATAATTGTTCTTCATGCTTGAATAAACTATTGGGATGCATGCCCAATATTAGTTCGCTACTTTGGTGTTGATCAATTTTAAAAGGTGTCTTCTGACACCACCTTTGCTAAAGAGATGTTCTTGCTCTATAAGCGGGGCGATTTGCTTTGAGAAGTTCGTGTGAAGTTTTGTGAGGGTTTCATGGTTCTTTTTTTGCATGTTAACCTTGCTAAATATTTATCTTATTTTTGCAAGTGAAGCGAACCACCTTGGAAGCTTGGATCAAGGGTTTGAAGGCCTTTTTTGGTCTATTTTATACAAATTAAATATTTTGATTTTATTTGCTAATTTTCTGCGTGTTAGCATGAGGAATTGGAGTTCCGTGAAGGGTTTGAAGCCTTAAATCCATAGAAAATTAATAATAATTTTTGAAATTATTATTTAATTATTTTGACAGGCTTTGAAGACTCACTTGCGGAAGGCAAGATCTCACTCTCTTATTTTTTTGTTAATTTTCCTGCACTTGGCAAGTGGAGTGATTGGTTTGGAGAGCCATTTTTGGTCATTTCTATGCCCAAAAGGGTTCAATGTATTTTTTTGGTATTTTTCGGGCACTTGTGATTTTTGGCAAGGGTTTGAAGTGAAAAAACTTTCAGAACAACAGCGGTATTTTTGGAATTAAATCAAAATTTTTAGTCATCAAAAAGTGGCATTTGAGCTTCAAAATTTGGCAAAAAAAGTACTTGTTTCATGCATTTAAATTTTTGATTATTTTTACAAATTTTCAGTTAATTTTGGGACAAGTTATTGGTTGGAATTTATGTATAAAACCCTACTATTGTGGCATCTAGGGTTTGACAAGGGTTTTTGAGCTTATTTTGCAAACTAGGGTTTGCTGATTGCATTTTTAAAATTGTGGAATTTAGGGAAAAATCCATTTTGTATGAAATCGTACCATTTGGGGACATTACATATACCCATGTTTAAGATCTAGTTTTGTAAAAAAACGCCATTCAACTCATGTAGCAAATCATCAATGATAGGAATAGGAAACTTATCTTCGATGGTGAATTTGTTTAACTCTCTGGGGGCATATGCTCTTGGGGCATTTGTTCGCCCCTAATTGCTATTTATATTGGTTTCTTTGTCACTTGTGTTAGTGACATGTTCTATTTTTGTCTTGTAATTTATTTCTTTGGTCCACCTCTAGGATTCTCTCTTCCTAGAACTTTCTATTTTTATTGGTTGTATCCTTCAATCCCATTGACCTACTTTTTGGTCATTTGTGGACATTAATATAATTTCTTTCTTTCTTTTTGTAGTTTGGGCACATGCATCAATTATCATCCTTCTTATGTGCCATTACCATGTTAGGACCCTTTCGTCCTAACTCAATTCTTTGTAATTGTTATTAATAAAATGTACAGACGCATGTGCTTTGTAAGTCATCCCTTGAGCTATTTGTAATAATTTCACATTCATGGGAAGTAGTAGTTGGCTAGTATAAAATTAGTTTAAATAAGAACTTAGACTAGAGGAAAGGTATCCACAAATTATACTATATTGAGCTTGCCCTCTCAAAAAGACCAACAATATTGTAATCCAATTCTGCTGTCTTTTTAATGCAATATAAACATTTTTTGTTTTATTTGTAGTATTATATCTGTGTATTTGCAATATTGTGTTAATCTTTTGCAAGAAGGTTTATATCATTTGGCATCAGAGCTCTTTCTAGGGCCATTCTCCATAGCAGTTTCAGCTGTTTAGGTTCTCTATGATTGTCCACCGTATGCTCTTATCTCACCCAAATTGGGTTTGTCGTGATCAAAAAGTGGCAATACAAGTGGCGGTACTAAGCTTTTGCCCCATGTTTTTTCTTGAATATTAAGAAAAAAAGGTTACAAACTATGTTCCTGTAGTTTTAAAACCCACAAAAAGCTGTCAGATTGGGCTAAGTGGTTATCAAATTTACATGATTCCATGAAGCGAGGAGTTATGATCCAATACTCAAGCCATTAAATAGGGCTGCATACAGACAGGGGCTTCCACTTTCCTTCGGGTCTATAAGAAAACCTCTTAGTTGTTTTCGAAGCTTAGCCATAAGAAACCTTTGGTTGTCTATTATTTGTGGTGCACCGATAAGCGGTTAGCATCATGTAGGTACTCGCAACTGACCTTAGAGATGAGATAGTGGGTTATGGATGCAGTCTATCCTATGTGGTTAGTGCTCTGAAACATAAGATCAACATTATTTACGAACGAGATAAAAATGAATGCGAGCCCACAAACCAGACATACCCTGTATAAGCTCTTCCTATTTTCTTCCCCTATGTTAAATTGTGGTAAATTGGAGTTGACAAACCACCACCATGTGATCTTTGTTAGAAACTTAATAACCGAATTTGTAGAGCAGAATAGCCGTTCTAAAATCCAAAGAATCAACACAAATTGCAACGTCAGAGCAGGGGGTTATAAAACAAAGGTAAAATATTTCGGGTAGTTATCTCCAAAATGGTGACAGATAAAAAAAATCCTAGTGAATTTTCACCCATGGGGTAACTTGTAAAAAAAAAAATTGATTTTTTTTAAACCTCGAAAAAATTATATTGTTGTGATCATCTAGTCGAGCTAATCATTTTAATATGTAACTCCAGTAAGCCATTTCTTTATAATTATTGTCACAACCTACTCTAGAACCAAGACCATGGAGCAGGACATCACAAACCTCCGATCCCAAGTCTCTGAGCTAAATGAGCGACTATACAACCTCAATGCACAAAATGTCGAATTCTCAAACATAGTCAATGGTGCCAGTTGTTCTGAAAGTAGCTTCTTCTCGAGAACATGCCGTGTAGTTCAAAATTGGACTTTCCAAAATTTGATGGCACTGAACCTACCATTTGGATTTATCGTGCCAATCAATTTTTTAATTTCCACAATACATTAGGAGTAGACAAAGTCTTATCACCTCCTTCAACTTGGAAAATGAAGTTGTACTTTGGTACTAGTGGTATCAAAAATATAATCAAGAACCAACTTGGGATGATTTTGTCAAACTTGTGTTGGTTTGTTTTGGTCTCAATGACTATGATGATTTCACAGGAGCTTGGTCCAAATTTTGGCAAATCGGAATGACTCGTCAATACGAAACTTAATTTGAAAAATTGGCAAACCAAATTGAAGGGCTAAACGATGATTTTTCAAGAGTTGTTTCATCAGTGGGCTCAAGGATATAAGTCAAGCTGAGGTCAAGATGTTCAAACCTCAAAAAATGATGGGAACTCTAGGGTTGGCCAAGCTCGTGGAAGATAAGAACACAACCCAACATCGCTTTTCAATTTTTGTTTCCTCGAAACCATCTACATCACAATGGCTCGTAACAAAGACTCCTTCCAAAGCGACCCCCATTAAATGCCTTACATAGTTGAAAATGCACTCCCTAAGAAAAAAAATTGTGTTACAACTGTGACGACAAAATCACCCAAGGCCACAAATGCATTGAACATAAGTTGTATTTGCTTGATGTCTAGTCACCTTCAATGGGAGAATGCTCAAGATTCCCACAATGAAGAACCAAAAGTCAAAGAGCCTAGCCTCATAGAGTTGGACTTGGAAATTTCTATGCATGCCTTGGCAGGGGTAACCACTTCTCAAACTATGAGAGTAAAGGGGTACTTCAAGAAACACCCCTTCACTATTCTAATTGACTCCAATAGCACCCATAATTTCATTGATCCTATTGTTTCGTGCACCCTATTTTAGTTTTGAAGTTATGATTGCCAATGGAGGAACATTCCCCTGTAAAGTAAAATGTTATGTTTGTATTTCCATGGGGGACGATAACCTCAAAACAAAAATGTATGTTTTTCCCTTGGGAGGGTGTGATGTGGTTCTTAGGGCTCAATGGTTATGCCCTCTTGAACATATTTTGGAGGACTTATCAAAACTATTGATGCAATTCTCAAATAATGGCCTGCAATACACATTGTAAGGTCTCTTCTTTGCCATGATCCACTAGTGTCATCATAACTCACCACATGGAGAAGCTTCTCAAGAAATGCTCACATGGGATCATCGCTCAACTCTACTTTGTTCAACTCAACACATCTCCTCATTTCAGCCAACCTATTGACTCGCAAAATATTCTAGTCAAACCGAAGGGCTTGGTGCCTCATCAACCAGAGGGCCATGACATTCAACTCCTTTCGGGTAGTGTACCCCCCAACATTTGGCCATTGTTAGCAAATTTGAATGCTGAAAGATTGGAGAGAAAATGGAAGGCACATATTGAAGTGCATGTGCATCCTTATTATATTGAGTAAAAGGAAGTTATAGTAGTTGGGAAGGTTGATAACCAACCATTATTTAATGAAAAACTAACAATGAATTAATAACTCTGATACCCTCCCTTAATGATTAAACTGGAGATTATTCCAAGTTTGTCTTGAAATTTTACAAACAAAATGAGACCAAAGAGTTTAGTCATTGCATTGACAAATTGCTTTTTAGATATCAACATGAAATCCTATAGTTCTTTAACATTTGTTGTTGTCCAATGTAAGAACTTCAATGTAGACAAAAACCGAATAGAATAGCCAATAACAAAACAAAGATCCAATTGTGTGGATGTAAGATGTATCAAGTTGTTCACCAATTCGCTGTAGGGTGATTCATTGATTGGTGATGAATTATTTTTAGCTGATAACTTCAGCTCGACCTCTATAGTTTTGAATTTAGAATTGGGAGATGTTGATCAAATGAAATAAACTAGGCTCTTGGAGCTTGCTTAAGTTTGTACAAGGACCTAATCATCTTGCAAACTAATTGATCACGACCAACCCAAAAACCTTCAGGGTGCACCATATAGACCTTGTCTGAGCCTCCGTTCAGGGAACCAAACTGAGCTGTTATGGAGAGAGGCAACCAAAATGTGACCCTATTCATAGTAGTAAAAGCCAACTCTGTAGTAGCAATTGGAGCAAAAACCGATTCCACAATAACAATGAGATTTAAAGGCAAGTCTCCAGTAGGAGAAAAAATCATCTCCTTATCTATTCTCTACTATTGGCAAAAACCTTTCGCAACAAGACGAGTCATGTACTTGTCCAAAGTACCAATTTTGTCCACCTATTTGCAGCCAATGGGTTGTGTAACCGACAAATCAGGTACCATACAAAGGTCAGAATTGAGAGCAAAATGACGATGCTTTGCTGAAGTAACAAACCTTTTTTCCGTTACTTTGAGGCAGTGCCTTTGAGGCATATCATCCTCTCATGCAACTACCTGTGCATTTGACTAAGATAGAGGAACTACATCCTCTTGCACATCCTTTATAGTGGATATTCCCTCCACAACTAATACATGTAAGTTGACTGGAGCAGGGTCAACAAGTATATGAGAAATTTCATCCTCCAACACATCTTGTATGGTGGTGTTCCCCTCCACATGTGCATTTACTTCTGTGGCAGGGTCAACGATCCTATACGAGCCACTTTGCCCAATGTTTAGGGCTGTTACTTTGCCCTGTTTGACATCAGACACAATACATTGCTTTCCAAAGAATTTTACAACAATGTTGTGATTTTCCATTAATTGACTAATAGATGATATTTTTATTTATGTTAAGAACATAACTAACATTCCTTACTCTAATTTTTCTAGCATTAATCAACACTATCTAAATATCTCTTATCCTCTCTATTGCATATGACTGACCATCAATGAATGAACTTATATAAGAAAAGTTGGTACTTATAGTAAATTTGACACACCAATCCTTACAAAATGTGAAATGTTTGGATTCACCTAAATCAATGAATCAACACTTTGTAGCACAACATTCAAGTATAATGCCACGAGGATATATTCTTCTTAAGAATACCATTCTTCTTCAACTGCTTCCACATTTGGCACCTGAATGCTTTTTTGGAAAAGTGCATACCGTCATTTTTGCTTTTTTGAGATGCCCGACCTTATGACAATAAGAATACTTCACCTAGTACTTAAAAGATGAATCAACAGATATACATTTTCACTTTCCCATTGACTTAGAAACAAATGCAGTCTCTGCTCATCCAACACTAGATTCATTTGCTTATGTTTGTCTGCATCCCTTCTCCATGAAATAAAAACTACCTTGATCAAATGTCAGGTTTTGGCTTTCTGCCATCAAGTGTAAACCCTCCATGAAAGATTCATTTGGGTCGTCAGCTGTTCAAAACAAGAGCCACTATGTTGTCATCATATATCTTTTTGTTAATGACTCCTAATGGGTCTCGGGGATCTTTCATCCGAAGATGTTTTGACAAAGGCTCATCCTTAAACATCTTTGTGGAAAATAACAGATTCTTTAGGTACAAAACCTGGCTTTTCTTTATAGTTTGATACCTATTTTTCAAACTAGTTTACACTTGTCTCAGTGGCATTTTGGACCTCAGGAATCATGTTATTTATCACAAACAACTTTAATGACAAGGCTTCCTTATGATGGTTGTCATAATCCGCAAAAATTGTTGTAGGTCTTGCTTTAGTGCTGAGAATGATTTTATTACAATCATGATATTCCACAATTTTAAAAATCTTGTGACTCAAAAAAGTGTAATTATAACCAATTAATTTCCGTGCTTCTGATAGAAGCAAATTTTGAATATTGACCATTAATCACACAATATTTGACCTTTGACTCAGAAATCAATAAATGCAAACTCTGTGTACATTCTGAACTTTGAATTGAAAATCAAAGCAACAAGGAAATAAATGGTTTTGATCCATAATTCAATGCAATAGAGAAGTGCATGACTTTATTCTGAACTTCAAACATTAATTACTTAGAACTGCAAATCAATGCTAAGAATTGCAAATCGTTGCTTAGAGCTTCAAATCTGTGTGTGCCTTTGTGAAAACATTGCACAAAATTGCAAGTAAAAATGTTGCACATAACTTTGCACAAAAATGCAAACCTCGTTGTGCCTTAATTCCTACATCCTCGTCTTTGTTTTTGTCGTCTTTGTTAAGTTCAGCCATGGCCTAAGGCACACAAAACATCGCTTTTCCCATTGTAAGCATATTACTTTGCCATGATGTTTCCAGTTTGTGTTGCAGTGCAATTGGTCTACGTTTTGTTTGTTTGGGTATGGGTAAATCAACCCTCTGACAATCAACTACCCTTATTTGTGCAAATTGTCTTCTACCCATGGAGATCACCCCCTTCTACCAATGGTAATCACGATGGTCTTCAGCATGTGGAAATCACATGTTGGTCTGCTTGTGAGATTTCTACATGTCTTTCACTTTCGAATCATGATTTCTGTTCTTCCTGTGCATCAACACATTTCTAATTGACTTTGTATTTGTTTTTCCTCTACAAATCACGATTTTTGACTCCTTCGATTTGATCACGAAAATGCAAAAATTGACTTTGATTGACTCTTCTTTACTGTTTGTACCCTTCTAATCTTCTTGGGGCTTCTCAGGAACCTAGATCCTCTTCTTCTCTATCGTTTGTACCCTATTAGGGCTTCTTCAAACTCTGCAACTTTCTATTTGTATCCTTCTCCTAGGGCTTAATCAAGCAGTGGCTTTGATACCAACATTGGCAAATATGAATGTTGAAAGAGTGAAGAGATATTGGGAGGAACACATTGAAGTGCGTGTACATCATTTTTTTATTGATATAAAAAGAAGTTACAATAGTTGTGAAGGTTGATAACCAACCATTAGTTAATGACTAACTAATATCTAATTAATAACTTTAATAGCCATATCACTACCCTTTTCTCCAAAAGACAGATTTTGAAAAGTTGGTTCAAGAGCTAATCCAGGTAGGAGTAATTCGTCCCAATACAAGCCTTTACTCTTCTCTAGTTCTGCTAGTGTGTAAAACAAATAGATTTTGGCGACTTTGCATTGATTTCCAAGAACTCAACAAACTCACTATTAAGGACAAATTTCCTATCCCAATGATTGATGAACTCTTCGATGAGTTTTATGGTGCCAAATTCTTCTTCAATTTGGATTTACGGTCTAACTATCATGAGATTTGCATTCGGGATGAAGATATTCCCAAAATCACTTTCCACACACACATGATGGCCACTATGAATTCTTGGTCATGCCCTTTGCACTTACCAATGCTCCATCCACATTTAAAGGTGTGATGAATAATATATTTCGACCCTTTTTGCAAAAATTTACTAGATTTCCAATGCCAAACTGAGGAATATCCATTGCAAAGACGTGGCTAAAAGGTAGGCTTTTGACTAAAAGACGAGCAAGTGATCTGGATGCCCAAGTAAGTATAAGTGATTATGGGCTCCACATGCTTTCATTTGTAGAAGAATTTAAACCTGGAGAGAGCATCCCTGCACGTGTTGAAAACCATGACCTTAGTCTTGTTAATGTTGACCACAAGTTGGTAGAGCTCACAAAAGCGAGGGCATCAAGATGTGTTTGTAAACCATGAAGATAGTGAGAGGAGAACCACTTTATCAACAAAAATCAATCCATCTATGCATTTAGAGCTTAATAAGAATCTTCTAGTTATTCTGCTACATGTTGATCATGTTTCTTCTATTGTTCCAATTTGTTATGCCTGGGGAAGGTTCAACATCCGCGAAACACTCATCTATACAAAAGTTATTGAAAATAGTCAAACACCAAGGGAAATTCATAGTTTTACCTACCTTTTATGCCTGTTTGAGAATGGCTTTTAAATCACTTGCCACAATCCTAGGAGGCTGCTGTTATCTAGACCTCATCATACTCGGGGCATCCTAGCGCTTTGATTCCTCCAAATTATGGAGTCCTTCCTCAGCCTTGTTTTCCTCTCCACCCTTTTTAGCCACCTTGAAGAATTCTTCCTTTGATTGCTAAACATCGAGAGGCTTTGGGGACGAATGCATCATATTTAAGCAATAGAAAATGTTCATGATTTCTATCTTTTCATTCTTGCTTTTCTAGTTGAGTGTATTTTGGATTTCCACACTCACTTTTACTTCCATCTTCTTTTTCTTGACTTTATTTTTTCTCTAGGAAGTCCCTTTCCATGTGGCCAATCTCATGGTAGCAAAAGGGGAGACACTCATATTCGAACCCTCGAATGCAAACTCCTCTGCTTGTAAGAATATCGATGGATTGGTAATTGGCTTGGATAATTTATTTTTATATACAACCTAACATATGTAGAAAAGGGGCGTTGCAGTGTAGCCCTAACAACACATCACTTCCCATATTTTGGCTAGTAATTATGTTTGAGGATTAAAAAGAGGGGTCCAAGGTCTTCAGAAGGGACTTGTGTTTCTACAGAACCATGCCACTCCCAAAGATCCTACCCCTTTCTTCCTCCGATTCAAACATTGTTGGGAAAAATCCTTTAGCCAGTAATTCTAAACTGGGTAGATTAGCATCTTTCCATTTCTCTCTTATTCAATCCTCCAAACCTTCCATTGAATGCCACAATATTAGAATCATAGTTAACATACCCGTATTTGGCGAGTACTCGTCTAGCCCCCAAAAAATTTACTCAGCGAATACTTGACAGACGTTCACCAATATGTGACAACTTAAAAAAATACTTAGTTTTTTTAAAAGAACATAATTTTTATACAAATTATAGTTACAAAATGCATCAAATGAGTATGTAAAATGTTGGGGAAGTGTTTTCTATTAGATTTGAATACAAATAGAGTATAAAATCACATATTATGCAAATACAACAAGCTAATACTTATAATTTTATAAATTTATGATGATTGTCATTGAAAATCATCATCATAAATTGCACATGAATGCAAAATACAACTTACAATAATCTAAAATATTCTCTCCCCCGCTCTAGTGAAAAATAAGGGAGACTAAAGAGAGTTTAGTCCTCGCACTTGGCTACTCCTCGCTCTGCCTAGAACGTTGTCCTTGTGGCTCCACCTTGGTACGAGATTGCTGTGACTCTTCCTTTGAATCATGTTCGACATCTACATGTCATCCAATCCAATTTTTGCTTCTGCTGCACCCTCCATAGCTTGCCTCTCAAAATCAACAATCTCGTCCTTTGTGAACAAGGGGGTTTCCTCGTCTTGTGCAATCTAGTCACTGTAGAGATCGATCTCATTCAAATCGTTAGGCTTTTGTGATGTGTCCACCTTTTTTGTGCAAAGATGAAGGTTGTATTGCACAAAAACTAAGTTATTGAGGCGTTGTTGACTCAACTTATTGCGCTTATTTGTGTGAATGGCGTCAAACAAACTCTAGTTGTGTTGACATCCAGAAATGCTACAAGGTAGAGACAAAATTCAGAGGGCTAGTTTTTGATGATTTGGGGTATTTCCACCCCAATCTTCCCACCACGAATCTGCAAACAAGAAATTTAAAAGTTAGAAAGTAATTAATAATTGTAAATTTGTAACTTGTAAGGTACAAGTAAAGACTTCATTTTTTATTACCTACCCCAGGTGATTGGGTGGATCTTCCTCAAATAGCAAGGGCTGAAGAAAAGAGTCTCCCCCTAGCCTGCTTGTAGTTTTGCAACTTTGAAATAACGAGGTCCCTCATCTCAACCTCAGGGGTCGTACTCTCAATGCATGTTGAGAGGCCCTCTATAACCCCCCCATTAGCATCTATGAAGCTATTGGAGTAAAAAAAATGGGATTAAGGTAGTATCCAGTTGCATGGATGGGGTTGTGGAGTTGATTATTCCACTTCCAATCAATGAACTCCCAAATGGGATCAAATTTGGCACTACCTGCACTATAAAATTTTGGATGGCCTCTTTGGCCCTGTCTATGGCCTCATAAATGTATCCCATTGGGCTTTGCTCTCCATCCACCAAGAGCAAAACACTCACCAAAGGCTTCGGCACATACAAAGTTACAAACTAATTAAAGTTACAAACTTACAATTAAAGTAAATACTTAAAAAAAATTGAAAATAAAAGAATCAACTTGAAATTTAAATTGAAATTTGAAGTTAACTTGATGATCTCTATAGCTCTCTTTGCAAAGGCCTCATTAAAAACTGCCTTTGTGACCTTGATTCTGTCATCTTTCTTTGAATATGTTGAGTCCACCCATGCTTGACTCACAAACATCTGCATTAAAGTTGTCAACAAACTACACATACTTTGTAACGTAAGGAAGTTAGTTACAAACCTTGTGACCTTGCTCGCACAAGCTCTTTTCTTTTGGTGTGTCCTCACATTAATTTGAGAACCCAAGGTTGATTATCTGCACAAGGGGTCCAAAAGAGTGATGGTTGTCTCTCCTTATGAAGTCTCCCAGCCTCTAACTTACACAACATTCTCGATGCCCACTTGTAAGACAACCTCCTCGAGCATCAGACTTAGTTTCTACAGTTTTTATTGTGTTAGAAGCATCAATTGACTTAAAAAAAAGCATCTCACCATTTGAAGCCGTCGAAAAATTGATGAGGGTGCGGTTCTTTCCATCCATCCATCCATCTATCCATCCAAGAGAATGGTGTATCCAAACTTTATCCACAACCTCTTTTGATCCTCCATAATTGTCATTGCATCTTCAACATCTTGGAGAAGGTGCCTTGTATCTATTCCTTGCAACTGTCAATGTTGTCACCAAATACGCCCAGTACGGGCTCCTTGCCACATTGAAGGGAAGGTTATTTAAGTATAAAAAATTCACACATGCCTTATTTGCTTCCACATGTGCCTCCTTGTTCCATGTGCCTTGCAGTGAAGGTTGTGCCACATGGATGTTTCCAGGCACAAAAAAATTGTTTGGGGTTTGCTTGAACTGGATGAGATGGATTGTCTTGCATGCGTGGACCATGACTAGAATCCACAATATTTGTAATAATTACCTCAGTTTTCCTTTTCGACGCAGGAGCAGTGGCTGTTGTTAAGGCTGCTTGTACCTTTGCCCTGTCTATTTTTTTTTATCCAACAATGCAAGCTCTACAATCATTTTTCATTTTGTCTCCTCCGTTGCACTAGGACACGATGTGACATCTCGACAAGTAATGCATGCAATATGGTACTTGAGGCGATTGATGCCTCCATAAATCTTCTTTGAGCAAAACATGCAAATCACATTCGATTGGGATGATACAATTGGTATGGCATACTTCCAAGCAGTGGTGCGAGCTTTATCTCGACGGATCCCACTGATTGATGTTGACCTTAATGCAGCTTTGGATACCATTGTATGCGAAGTCTAATAGTTACTTGCAACATGTTCAAATGCATTTTTTTAAAAAAAAAATCATTAAAAAAACCATTATACCATACACTTGTAAATGTAAATTAAACCCTAGGTATACAAAAACCTATAGAAAAATATAAAAACATTTAAAATAACCCTAAACCATAAGTTTTTAAAAAATAAACGCTATAAACAGTAAAAAACCAACAGTTTAATTCAAAAATTATGAAAAATTTGCATAAATTGGGAATAATAATTATGGAATTGAATGGAATGCATGTCAATTTGTCAAAAATATGTTTACACATAATTTACATGCTTGGAAAAAAAGAAAAAAAACTAGCTTGGAATTCGAATTTGCTCAAATTTGCTCCCTCCAATTCACTCCAAACGCTGTGATGAGAGTGTGGAGGCATACAAGCTTATAAAGGACAAATTTCAGCATGTTTGCCACATTTTTCAATGTTCTCGACACGTTTTGACCAAACTAGATGCGTTTTTTACCTTTCCAGCCGTGTATTTGTAGTGTATAGACTGCGGGCGAGTATTCTGTAGTACTCACCAGTACTTGAGAGTACTGCAGGAATACTCACAAATATTAAAAAAAAACCAGGCGAGTTAAAGTGGTGAGTATTCACCCAGTTCAGTTCCCTGTGAGTACTCGTCCACTCAGCGAGTACTCACCGAGTATGTAATCTATGATTAGAATTATGCAAATTAGGACACATGTGACGGGAGAATAAGTAACATATCTCTTGTTCGTGATAGCCCTCTTCTAATTCGATTCTGAGGTTTTCTTCTGCAGTTAGAAGAGCTGGAGTGTCCACTAAAGTCTTAGATGCCCTTTTAACATGCTTGAATCCTCCTTGGTCATATCTTCCCTGCATCCTTCACTGATTTTGCGCCCTAAAAGCGTCCAAATCTGGCTCTCTGCCGGATCTCTAATGTGGTGCACCGAATCTTTTTCTACCTTTTGCACTTCTTTCTTCCCTTTGAAGACTGGCATTCCTCCAAATGCACACTTCTTCCATTCGCTCCATCTTTTTAAGTTAACATCAGAAATGATATGATAGGAATGGTGTAAAATCTGCTTATTTAACAACCTATAAGAATAGACCAATTAACTATAAAAAGTTTAACATTTACACAATAAACTTCTCTTGGATGCTTTCTGCTCTAACAAACTTAAAAATGAAAATGTTGTAGAAAAATAACTAAGGTGTAGCCATGCAAATGTTAGATCAAAATAAATATTCGTATGATAAATATTCAATAAGAAAAAAAGGAGGGGGTTGAAGGAAAAATATTTCATTAAAATTGAAAAGAAGTGCATTTCATGTAGACTTGACACATTTTTTCCTTTTGGACTCGTCACTTTGGAAAGGCCAAGTAGCTGTGTATTTATAATAAAACTCTCTCCTGAGAAAAGCTGGTTTCATTTTTAAGGAAAAAGCCATCCAAATTAAAAAAAAGAACTTTAGTTTTGGAGGGCTTGTAGGAATTGAATGCATGTTACAAGATATTTGCTGTTGTGCCGGGACTATAGCTGTAAAGACTGTATTTCATGACGATGTGGTCTCTTTTAGAATAAATTAATTTAGACAACTTGATCGCTACCTGGAATGCAATTAAATGAGCAAAATATAGTGGTAGAACTGCTCCTTCAATTATGGGATTGCTACGAGTAATCTTGTGTACTTTTACATAGATATGAGCCAAAGCAAAGGACAAGCCCTAAATGAACGACTATACTGGTTCAATGCAATGATACTTGGAATAAGTTTTATCATATCAAGAATATGTGAGGCTTGCATAAGTGTTTTGAAGCTTGGTCTACATTGTACCTTAAAGAAGTTCTTTTATTCTTAAGGTTCCAAGTCATGGATTAAAATGGATGACTTCTTCATTATCAAGGGGATCAAATCAAAAGTGTCATTGAAGCCAATTTTTAAAATACAAGGATAAAGTTTTCCATGGAAACAGGGTTTTGGTGAATTGCAATCTGTCGAGGAAAATCTGAATTTTGACAAGTGGCCTCTCTTATATGGATAACTGTGGTTCCATAGATGCCTATTTGATTGTGAGGCCATGGAGGGCAATTTTTCATAGAGAATTTTGGTGAGGGCTAATGCGTGGAAGTAGACAATGAAAACCAATTCAATTTGGGGATATGGTTGAGGATGTATGTTGTGTGGTGTGAAGCTTACTTCACCTTGGAACTGCAAGGAAGACCAATATGAGTAATAGCCAAGGCTAAGTTGTGTCGTTATGGCAAAAATAATTGATTTGGAGGCCACAATTTTTGCAACGATAATATGGAGGTGCATTAGCACAAATATGCAATAAAGGCCAAGTTGCATAGCTTGGATAATAGTCTTTTCAAGCTCATAAAGGATAAAGTGTATATGAACCTGATAGACTAGGGGTTTATATCAGTTTAGCTTGATTAAAGATTTTGAAATTGGTATGAGGCCAATAACTAGAACACGATCCCATTTGAAGGAATCATAAATGCAAATGACACTAAAGTAATTCAAGCAAGTTTATTTGGAAAATAGCAACTCAAAACCAGGCAATGTATAAGTTGGAAATTTGGGACCCCAAAATTTAGAGAAAGCAACAGTGATCATGGCATAAGTCTGGAAAAAGGTGTGCTAAAACCTTTTTCCAGTACCATGTTGTTGAATGCGGGTACCTGAAGATTGTATGGCCAGACCAGATTCACCGAAAAGCGATGTCATCAAAAGCTTGTCGCCAAATGACAATGTTATCAAAATGTATTGTCAGTGACAAATAATGTCATCTAAATGTTATAGTACGTAATGGTAAAAGGAAATCTGATGCAGGAGCATCTGGGTGCGACAGGCAATCTTGCATCAACCAAAAATGTAGGGGTATGTCCTTGTGGACTCGTCAATGCATTTGCAGTTTTGGCATTGGAGAAGATGATCTGTAGGGATCCATGGGAAGCATCAACACTCCAACACTTCAACAACATCAAGAACTCTAGTAAACTCCAAGGGGATCAATGAGACAGAGGATAGTTGACAAGTGGCAAGGTTTTGTATGCTTACTTTTGACAAAGATGCTGTCAACTTCATTAAGGTGAAACAAGTTTGATTGCATATTGGGATTCCTCCCAAAAGGTTATACAATTTCAAAAAATATGGCTCCTGATTTTGAGTTTGTATGCAAAAGTTATGGCCTCTAGAATTTGCAGGACGTTTGGTAGTAACAAAACTGCTGGTCTGCGTTAATGGGCGGTTTTGCAATCTTTAGGGGTGCCTTCATAACTGTTGGGTAGGTATCACAACTGCTGCTCTGCATTAATCGGCGTTTTCGCCGCCTTTGGTTGAAAAAATAGAGTAACCTTTTGAAACACTTGGTGTTCTCATATTGGTCATTTCAAGAGCATTTTGGGACTTAAAAGAGACGGCATCAGAAGGCAGAAGGGTCTCTTGGCAGGATCATCTTGAAGGTTCTCCTTGGAAAAGAGAGCAGGGCAGAAGGCAGTCTCTTTAGGGAATGGTCTTTCAGACAGAGGAAGGGAGAACAAAGATGACTTATGGGACGGATCTCCATTTTGAAGTTGGAGAAGCTGAGGGAAGATGGAAGGCAGTGAAAGAATCTCGAAAGCTAGAGAAATCCACAGAGAAGGCAATAAGGGGCAGAGGTTTGTGTTCAGATGGTGGCACTTGAGAAGATCTCAGAGAAAGTTGTGAATGGTTTGATCCTGGAGAGGAATGAAGAAAGTTCAGAGAAATTGTGAGGCCTAGAGCAAGATTTCAAAGTTTGTAGCTGAAGCTATGTGTTGATAGCATGCTTGTATGTTATACTTGCTGTAACACTCAATAAGTTGATAGCAATTGCCGTTTGTATTGTTTTGGAAGTTTTGACTTCTGGCGAATGCTATGGGATGATGTTAGCTCATGTTCAAATGTTTTGCTTCAGTTTGAGTAGCAGAATAGTCTCAAAATTCCATAAGACCAGAAATTGCAGGTTTCTGGAAAGAGTTTAGGCTGCTAGGACAAGACTGCCATCATTTGGCCCCTATCCTTGACTGCATCAAAATCACCCAATGGATGATGGCAGAAGAAAATTGGTGAATGAATGCAGCTAGGGCGACATGACTGAAAAATGGGAATGGTGAGGTTTTTAAAATTTTTTTTGCCAACATTGATACAGCTTTTATGGTGCTTAACAACAATAGAGTGAGTAGGCAAAGGTAAAAATTAGAGAGCACACAAGGATGACCAAGTACAGAACTGTAATTTGAGTATTCCTTAATATGTTCAGCTTAGATTACATTAAGATGCCGTTACATTGCAATCATTTTTCTTCCCGAGTTTCTGTTTTATATGAATGTATTTCTTTTGATCCAATTTTTTTTGCTGATGATAGTCGACATTGATAACCTTTGGTAATGATTGATTACCTAATCATTTTTTGCTATTATATACAGTGTACACAATTTACTTGAATGATGTTTTTATTACAACTGTCAAGATTCCTTCAACTTGCACCTCTCTTATAGATTTTTTTTCATTTGGTATGCACATTTATGGCATTGTGTTTGTTAATGGAATCGACCTCCAACTCAGAGCATCTCTGATTTGAGTAATGGACCTATTCTTATGTTACAAAGCCTTTTGGAAGGCCTTTATTCTGACTAGAACCTTGTTGGATTACATCCTTGTGTGTGACGATGTTAATGATTCCTTCTTATTGGAATGGACAATTTTGTATGTATAACGAACATGTGTGGATGTCCAAAACAGATGGTGTGATAATGATTATTTTCATGTTTTGCGTAACACAGCTTACATGCCTGAAGAAGAATCCAAACAACTACCTACAAGCCATTTGTAGTATTCCAAGAACATTGAGAATGATGTATGTTATCTCCGTCTCCTTGCCTAATAGATTGTGAATTCAATCCATTGCATGTCACAGTTTGATAGATCACATTGTTTTCAATCATTGTATTCTTAGTGTCCTATATTTCTTGTTTCCTTTTTATGTATATGGATGATTATGTTTTTTCTCTAATGTAAAAGCAGATAGTCTTCTACTCTATACTGGATCATTATAATTGCGTCTATCGGTAGGAATTTGCATTTGATACATAATATTGGTTTCTTGAAGTTTTGGGAAAAGGGCTCACTCTACCATGCAGTTATTGCAATACGCATGTTTGCTCCTTGATTTTTTGGGGTGTTAAAAGGGATCACTCTATTATGTATATATTACAAATATCTATACATTACTCTGATGACCCTATCTATCTTTATTAGTATATTGTGCTAGAAAATTGTGCCTCCACATTCCTTTTTAGATGACCTACGCTTTTCAATGGGGGTATGACATAAATTACAGGTAAATGTGTAAGGAATAGGCTTTAGAGTAGGAAGAGGTCAATTTTACGTTGAACACTTTCTGCTCATGCACTGCACTAAAACATCTAAATTTTTAGAACTTGCCTTTTAATTCTATGCTCTTTTCACATTATATTTTTCCTATAGAAGGCATCTTCCCAGAGTGGGCTTTCATGCTTGAAACCTTCTCAATGGTATTTTTTTTCACCTTTTCTATCTAGATTAGATAAAGAAATGAGCTTTTGGAAATAACTGTGTAGCAGATTTTTCAATCAACATTTTTTATCACACTCCCTGATCCATCATTAGGATTATCTATCATATCACATAAGTTGCGGGTAAATGTGTAAGCAATGGGCTTTAGAGTAGAAAGAGGCCAAATTTTTGTCTTTTCATGGAATGAAAATATAAGATTATTTTAATTTAAAAATTGCGTCGAACATGTTGTGCTCAAGCACTGCACTAAAACATCTAATTTTTTAGAATTTGCCTTAATAGTTCTTTGCTCTTTTCATGTTAGTTTTCTTCCAAGTGGGCTTTTATGCTTGAAACCTTCTAAATGATATTTTTTTGGCCCTTTATAACTAGATTAGATAAATAAATGAGCTTTTGGAAATAACCATGTAGCAGATTTTTTAATCAACTTTTTTTTATCAAACTCCATGATCCATCATCAGAATTATCTATTATCTTTTATAATCCTGATGATGAATCACAAAGTGTGATCAGAAATGTTGATTTAAAAATCTGTCACCCAGTTATTTCCAAAAGCTCGTTTCTTTAATGCTATGGACTATGAAACTCTTATGTCTTAAACAGGTTAGATAATCTAGTCCAATTTTTAAACAATGTATGTATCCAATATTTTTTTAAATAAGTAAATTATAAAAAAAACGGACTTCTAGCCCCGCAGATGGAAAACAGCCTTCCATCAATTAATTCATGTGAGAATAAAACCTGCACCTCCTTTCCCATGATCAAGAGAATAATGAGATAGGAGAACCAGAAACCAGATTTAAATCACATAATGCTGAGAGTCTTTTATATCCATTAACATAATTTGAAAGTTTATACAAACTTTTCAGATGCCTACTTCATGGTTCTATACTATAGCTATGTGCTGAATCAATCTTTAAATATGCTTCGGATTTATAAGCCACTAAAGAACACTCCTACCTACCATGGGACTCTACTATCACTATCTGCTAAGCTATACACAAAAGTATCAAAGAGGCCTGAGAATCCACCACTTGAAGATCGTTGCCTGCATCCAAAAAGTGTATCTTCCCTGCAAAGTGCTTGACAATGTGCCAAAATAGGGCTTCCAACCCACTTGCACAACTATCAAGTGAAAATCACGGACCATGCATAATAATAGCTTCCATAAACCACCTGCTCCTGGATCCAAAAAGTTGCCTAACTTTCTCATTCTGCAACACTCACAAGCAGACCTGCATACATTGCTATTTGGCAAGATCCTCCCTTGCTTCCTCACTCAAAGAAGGTACCACTATTGGTTCATTCTCCTCTCTGACCGGGACTGCTTCTTCCATCTTTGACAGGGGGAGCAGTTCAGCCAGCTCCATTTCCATCCACTATTTTCTCCTGCCCATCCAAATCCTTGGTGTTGATCTGCAACCTGGCACACAGAGCATCAGACCTGTGCCTCTGTTTTACCATGTCATTGGCCATCCCCTTCATCAATCTTCTCTTATCCAACAGCAACATGACACCGCCTCGAACTGTTCTATATCCTTCTGAATTGCTAGGGTATTAATGGAATTCATTAATATAGCCTGCATCCCATTAAGATGAGCAATTTTCATCACATTCAATCAGAGAGTGGCTGCCCTGGGTCTTTCATGGCATCCAACACACAGTCCACTGAATAATTCGGAACAAGCCTCATAGAAAGTTGCTCCAAACAAATTAGTTGCAGTCCATTTCAGCAACTTAGGGCTCTTTATGCCCTTCACATATGCTTTCCTCCAGTACTCCAAGGCTTGTTCAGCTCTCAATATTGTGGTTTCATCAACAATAACTTGGTCCTCAAGTAGTTTTCATGGTTCAGATCAGAGTAGAAAAACTCAGGAACTGAGGTTACTCGGCAGCCAAAAATTGTGATCCGTACTTGGAACTCAGCCATTACTCGGCACTTTTATTGCCACTTTAAAAAAATATATAAATTTTTGAAATACATAAGAAAATGAAATGAACGTAGAGATTTAGAGAACACATAACTCAAAGTCATAAACATGTTTTATATTAGTTTTTAAGCAAATAAGAGTACAACGTGAATGCCGAATGCTCTATTTTAAACAAAAAGAAGACTAACATGACTCATGGAAGTTCTCTGCAACTCCTCCTTTGCTGCCCCTTAGAAGTGGAAGGTAGAGATTGATCCATTGGAACATCATTCACAAACACATCGTCCAACTCCAAATCCTCGCCAACCCCTCCTCATGCCTCTGCTTTCTTTCTTCTATAGCTTCTTCTGCTTCCCTCTCTAAATCTGTGACCTCCTTCTTGGTAAACAAGGGCTCTTGGGGCACATCATCAGATTCAACAATCCAATCTGAGTATGGATCAATATCATCCAAGTCAATTGCCTCGTGACTATCTATCCCTTCCACTTGTTTCACATGGAGGCGAAGATTGTACCACACAAACACAGGGCATTGAGGTGTTGTGTTGTCAGTGTATTGCGCTTCTTTGTGTGAATGGCATCAAACATGCTCAATTTCTTTCACACTCAAAAGCACTACATGGCTGGGACAAGATGCGGATGACTAATTTTTGAAGATTTGGTGTCCATGCACCATAATATTCGCACCACAAATCTGCAATAAGAAATTTACAACTTTGTAAGTCAGCTAGATGTGCATTTATAAAGAAATAATGACATTCCAATGATACAATGACAATCAATTACAATGATCCAATGACAAGTATAAATGACTAAATTTGAATTTGCTTTTTTACTTGGTTGATGGGTCGTTCTTCTTCGAATGCATAAAGGTGAATAAAAGAGCCTCCCTTTTGCATTCTTGTAAATCTACAACTCATCCACAATTATATCTTTAGTAGATTCGTCAATCACCATCCTCTCTATGCATGTATTTAGGTCATCCATAACCTCCTCATCCGCTCTAAATGAATCTACAAAGAAAAATTTGGGGGTTCAAATAGTAGACCGCTGAATATATATATGTCGATGGAGTTGCTTGTTCCATCTATGATCAATCATGCGTCAAATGGGCTCATATATATTTTTATTTTGTCCATAATAATTTGCTATGTTCTCCTTGGCCCTATCCATGGCCTCAAATAAATACCGCATTGGATTTTTTTCTCCATCCACCAAACAAAGCACTCTAACCAAAGGCTTTGATACCTAAAAACAAATAACATAAATTTAAAATTTAAATTAAGATAATTTTGAATTGTTTATTTAGAAATCGTTGGTGTGCTCTCTCATCAAACTCAGCATCAAAGATGATTGTAGATGTTTTTTGTGATATCTCTTGTCTCTTCGACCACATTTTTCACCCATGACATCTTTTCTATGTCCTCAAATAGGAGATCAATGCAATGGGTCGAGCATGGATTCCAAAAAAGTGATGGGTGTCTCTCCTCAAGAAGTCTCCCCATTGCTACATATGTTGTTGCATTGTCGGTCACAACTTGGACGACGTTCTCCACACCCACCTCGTCCAACATATCATACAAAGTTTGTGCATTTTTTAATCTATAAGAGGCATCAATGGGCTTCAAGAACACTAACTATTTGCTGGAAGCCATTAGAAAATTAATCAAGGCGCGGTTCCTTCCATCCGTCCACCTATCAGAGAAAATTATGCATCCCTTCTTGTGCGATACTCTTCTTTGCTCATCTATAATGAGCTCTGTATCTTTCACAACATCCTCTAACAGTGGGCCTCTCAATTCATGAGTAGTGGCTTTGAACACCTTTCCAACAACGGTCAAAGCAATTACCAGATTCTCCCAGTATGGGCTTTTCGCCACATTGAATGGGATGTTGTAATAATGCCAAAAATTTGTCACTGCCACCCTTGCTTCATTATGCAATTTCTTGTTCCAATCTATACCTTCGAGTGAAGTTGTGCCCTAGGGGTATTCCGAGGAACAAAAACTCCTGTAAAGGTGAACTTGCAATGCCTCCACTAGGTGAGCCCTGTCTTCAAACCACCCTTGGGGAAATAGAAGACCCAAAGGCTGCTAACTCAACTTATCAGATTCAACGCTTGCTGCCCCCCTATTTGAGATGGTTGCAAGTGCATCAACAGTGCTTTTTTTTAATCTTTTTTTTCCTCCGCATACGTTGCTAGGATGTTACAACCATCTCTATTTGAGCCTTAGGTGGTGCTTTGTCACATAGCCACACATCGTTCTCTGGAATCCGTGTTATGTGGTACTTGAGGCGATTCACTCTTGCACTCATCTTGAACCCGCAATAATCACATATCATAGAATTGAACTCTGGGCCTTCAACACAATTTTTTCGAGCTGGTTCATTAGACTTCTTAGTCCGACTACTGCCATAAGAACCAGATGCCATTTTGAAGTTACAATGTCAATATGCAATTGCAAATAGTCTTAGAAGTTGGAGCTCAAACCTAGCAAGTTACAATAGCATATGATTTGGATTAGTGATTATGAAATTACAATATGATAAAATTATTTAATTAAAAACTCAACTTTCAAGACTCAAGAGAATACAATAACAATATGATAAATGGTGATGATTTTATATTTACTGTATTTTGAAAAAAAATGTTATTGAATGAGAATTATCGATTATTCATTTTAGTTATATAGAGATTGTTTTAGAATTTATATTAATATTAATATATTATAATTATACTGTGTTTTATAATAAAACATAGTCTGATAATAATTTTATCATTTACTATTGTTGCAAACTTGCACTTGTGTGTTGTGTTGTGCATCGACAATGGAGGACAAGTCAAAATAAAAATAAAAAAAGTTAAACAATCTTTGTATTTGGCAGTTTGCCATTTGGTTTAGAATCAGACTCAAATTTCAATCATAGATCATTATCATTTATCATGGATCAGTCTTAGAGAATCAAAAAATTATTAAATAAATTAAGGAAATTATAAAATCAATAAATAATTTACAATGTGAATGGAGTCAAGGGCTTCAAACCTGCGAGTATTTTGTAGAATCATAGATGTTGCTCAATGCTAATAGCCTAATAGGCTAATAGCCTATTAGTAGTAATGAGTCCCAACACCTATACCAATCATAGATCATTATCATTTATCATTGATCAGTCTTAGACAATCAAAACATTATTAAATAAATTAAGGAAATTATAAAACCAATAAATAGTTTACAATGTGAATGGAGTCGAGGGCTTCAAACCTGCGGGTATTCTGTAGAATCATAGATGTTGCTCAATGCTAATAGCCTATTAGTAATGAGTCCCAATACCTATACCAAATGGCAAAGGCAAATGGTGACTACAATAGTTGAAAATAACAATTTCCTTTGACCCTGACCTCCTATCAATGACGCACAGTAGAGGAAAAACATGACGACATAATGAAATATTTGCAATTTTTTTTGCACTTTCCTTATGTTTTTTAGGTCGTTGGGTTTTGGCTGGTTACTAGGCCAAAAACTACGGTTTTTCATGGGTAACCGCTTGCCAAAAACCACAGTTTTTGGCTTGGTAATCAGCCAACGGTTTTTTGGTAGTCTACTTGTTTCAACAAAAAAAAAGGTTTTTCGTAGGTACCTGCGTTTTTTAATACAAAGGTTTAGACAATCAATAAGGCCATAGTATGCTTGGTGGATCTCATCCAATGTTTGGCAATTCACTAGATTTTTAGTCTGCCCCTGAACCACCCTTTGCACAACCTCCTTGCCTTTAGCAAGTCTAGTGCTCCTATTACTCAAACGTTGTCATGACCCCTTTTTCAAATAAAGTAAAAATAATAAAGTTAATATTTTTAAGTTGTCAAGTGACTTACTTTTCATTAAAAAGTGACAACTTAATATTACTTTCCGAATAAAGCAAGTCAAGATCAAATTAAAAGATGGAAAGTTACTTTTGGGGCTTTAACCTGGGAAAAGTGTCAAGTGAACTTATAAAAAAGCATTGGGGGGTCATTTGGAAATCATCTTTTGCCATTATCTATTTTTACATTGAGAGTTTGAGATGTCGCTTCAACTTCTCCTTTTGAGGACAAAAACCCTCCAATCTTCAGTGTTGACTCCATCCAACATTTGTGCATCTAGTCAAAGATTTGCAGTTTTCAGTTTAGTCTTATTAGTTAGGACACGTTTTTGGTGTCATTGTCAGGATTTTTGTATTGGGCATCATTTACACGTCATCATTCCAAGGGCTGATGTCATCATCCCAAGTGCTGATGTCACATTAAGGGCAGTATTTTAGCTCTGACATCACCCACAATGGGCTGCCGTCACTTCTTTCGGTCTGCAGGGCCATCATTTGGTCTATTCCATCTCTATCTGAGATGCCATTGGTCAAAAAATTGATGTATACATTCAGCTGGTATTTTTTTGATTTTTCAGTGTGAAAAAATAAATAAAAAAGTCTAATTTTAGTGTTTATGTTACGGCTGTCAGTATTTGCAACAAATTTGGATTTTTCCTAGAGTTTAGAAATTATTTCCATCATTTTCCAGCAATTGTAATTTTTGCCGTAAAGGTTTTGCAATCAAAATCAGTTTTTATTAATTCTGCCTTAGGGTTTTCGATGAATTCGGATTTATTTAAAAATACCTGTTTAGGGACATTACAAACCGTCCTCTGCTGTAGAGCTAGGCTTGGCATCATGCTCCATTGGGCTATCCATCAAAGATACCGGTAAAGAAAAGATTGTACCCTAAGTTTAAAAAAGATGACTCAAGGAGGCAACCAAAACTTAGTGTAGAGAATTGCCCACCACATTTTCACCAACCTCAATGCTTACTGGAATTAAGAAACAATCCATCCTTTCTATTCACGGTCTTTAACAAAGCCGATAGAGCTAGAACCCAACAGGGAAGAGCTGAGCAGAACTAGAAAAAATTCACCACTAAGTCATTGAACTTTCAGGGAGGCTTCTATAACCCACTTTGGATTTGTGCCTCGAACAAAACCCCAATTTTATTGCAGAGAAGAGCTGCACCTTAAAATTCAGTGGGGAAAGGGACCTAAGCAGTTCTAGGCACCTCAAACTTCTGGAATTGGAAATTTTGGAGTGCCCCACAAAACAAAATATTTTCACAGGGCAAACCCACCACCAAAGAAAACCCTTGCAACATAGAGAAAATGTAGGAGCAGGGGATTTGGAAGGGAAACCAAAACAAAGATTTGTGCCCAAGAAAAGAGATTAGATCTCTAGATTAATCTAGAGGATCAGGGGCAAGCCCCCGTAGGAAAACATAGAGAATAGAAAACTCTGGAAAGGCAGATAAAAGGCCAACTTCAAAGCCCAAAAATTCCATCAGGTTGATATGGATAGACTCATTGTGATTCTTTTTGTCTATGTTGCAGAGGTACGCCCTCTCCCCTGCGGCCTCCTGTTCGGAGATGCCTCCAACACGGGGACGTCCCGGGCACTCTCGGAGGCGTCCGTGGCCGTGTCGGAAATTGCTTAGTTTTTAGGGTTTTTTTAAGGATTTTTTGAGTTTTTTTTAAAAAAGTTTTTCGCCATTTTTCTACCAGAATCCCTCGGGCACGCTCGGAGACGCCTCGGGCATCTCGGAGGCGTCCGTGGCCATGCCGAAAACTCCACGGATGCCTACAGGTCGCCTTCGGGAGTGCCCAGGGCGTCTCCGGGCATGCTCGAGGGATTCTGATAGAAAAATGGCAAAAAAATTAAAAAAAAAACTCAGAAAATCCCTAAAAAACAAACCCTAAAAACTAAGCAACCCTAAATGTAAATCCAGTCCGAACCCAACAATATATAAATAAAATAAACATTTAAGTATAAGAAACTATATGTCCAACATATAGTTTTTTATACTTTAAGTCATATTTTATTTATCTACTTTCAAGATGTTTGAGAGGGATTTCGGACCGCTAGGAGCTATAATGCAAATTCTAGGTTTTGGAGGATCCTATCATATTTCAGAGTTAGTCAGATTCCAGGGTTTCAGGGTTAGCCATATTTCAGGGTTTCAAGATTTCAAGGAGACATCATAGGAGGTATGAAGGCTGCATGAAGGGATGTATGCGTGATAGAATAGTATGAGAATATCTCTCACAAAGTGCCACAAGCCGATCCCACCCCATTCCTTGTGCACCCCTTAAGGCATGCGCTCTGTGAGATTCAATGCACCGATGAGCCCTTGTGAGAGAAAGTGTCAGTAAATGATAAAGTTGAAAAATAATGGGAGTGGCATTCATGATTTTGTGGGCAATCGAGATGATTTATTCTAGATTTGAATGTACATCTTGTCTTTGAAGTAATGAATGAATGAATATTATATATTTTAAAGTGTTTTATCATTTATAGACAAATATTTTCATACTATGAGTTTCAAGTGTTTTACTAAAAAAAATGGTAATATATATATATATATATATATATTTTAAATTTAAGTATTACGGTGTGTGTGTGTGTGCACCTATATATGTATGTTAAAATATATCTATCTAAAAAATGTCAAGAGATAATAGTTTTAGGCACCTATTTTAGATTAATCCAGAGGATCAGGAGCAAGCACCCATAGGAAAACATAGAGAATAGAAAACTCAGTAAAGGCAGATAAGAGGCCAACTTCAAAGCCCAAAAATTCCATCACACCTTCTCCATTTTTTCCCAAATTGATGCTTTCCCAAAGAATGTTTAGAGTACTAAAATATTGAACACCAAACAGAGAGTCCCAATTCCAAATTTACCCATTCAATTCCGAGAACACTGACTTAAAATTTTACAACTTAGAAGCCCAGACGGTCTCTCCTCAGAAGCATTTTTATATTGCACAGAGGCCATAAGAAACTGGTGGTTAGCTTAGATTGCCTGCGCACAGAGACAATTGTAGATGCCCATCCCTGTTAGAAGCTCTTGTCATGCCAAATCGGAAGAATGAATTCTGAGAGCAGAAAAGAGGGGGGTAAATTCTGACGTGGGGAGTGAGAGGTGACATGAGATTATAGAAGGATCTGAAGGGTTGCCATATTTCCAAATTATGACCTTGGGTTTTTTTCAATTATGGCAAACATGGGGTTTGAATCAATTAAGCCTATCCTTGTTTTTATTAGTGTTGCTAGATGGAGGTCCCTCTTGGGGACACTACTATTACTAGGTTTGTCACTTTAGAGGTGAAACTGCTGACCCCTAAATTGGCCAACCAAATGGTGATGTGATTTACATCCTTCCTGATATGAGCATAGTTCACAATGGAGATATCATGGCCCAATAAACTGCAGTCCTGGATGAGCTTGTTAAGCTGCCAGTATTGACTTGGTGTTTTGGAAACTGCATTGATTGTAATTTGAGAGTTGTCTTCTACCATTATCTTTGACACCTTTCTCGTTAGCAATTTTAACCTTCTCCAAGGTACCTTAGCCTCAGCAACAATATTGGACAGACAACCAAGAGCCTCATAATAGATCAGGACAGCCTCCCTCAGGTGATTTCTGAGATGCCTCCTCCTACCATTCTGGATTCTATTTGGAGCCACCATCAAAATTTAGCTTAAGTGTATCTCATCCATTTATGCCTTCCAAACGGGGTCGCTTTTCCTTGTACTAAATCTACCAACCATTACAAATCAATTAAATTATTAAATGAACATCTATTTTTTAGAAACCTTTTAATAATATTTCTAGTATTTTCTATATTTCTATTAAATAAGGTTGACATCAGTACCGTCAAACAGTGCTTTCTGGTAAGTGCATGCTTTTCACATCGTAATATTATATACTTTAACATAAAAATTTAAATATAAGAAAATAGTAAATGAGGCTGACATTATAATTTGTTTCCTATTTTCTTATTTGATCTAGTGGAAGCTCTTTGACACCTCTTGAGAATGTTAATAAGGCCTAGTGTCTAGAATTGAGATGAGTTCAGAAAGTCAGTGCCAAAGGTTTTGTGTTCTACTCATTGAGTTTAAAAGATTGCCTCTATGGGAATGGCTTAACTTGCAAAAATTGAATTATACTTAAATTAGTTAATTTTTTTTTTATGTTGTTGAGGTTCTTTGAATACTTTTATGTTTAAAAACTAGAAATAAAGAAAAAGAGAAAAAAGTTATATTTATGGCTGCAAATGACCAAAAATAGGCGAATTGGACCCGGAATACATAAACAAAACAATAGGTAAACATAAAACGGCTAAACCCGGAATTACAAAAGCTATGTACTAATAGTCTTGTGAGGGTTGGATCCTTTAAGGAAGCATGTAGCTGATGAAGACGAAAGCAGGAAATCATGAGTAGAGGGAAGCAATGTCATGTCATGTGCGTGGTAAGGCTTGGGCCCAGTGAACCAACAACATCGTCAGCTATCACAAGAACGGGCCAATGCAGGTTCTGATAATGCTCATAGGGAAATGTCAAAGGCTGACAGTGCTAGGCTGGGCACTCGTAGGAGGAAGCTGGGTACTCTGTCTAGAACCTATCATAACATAGATGGCTGATGAGTCAATGTAGGTAGAGAAAAAACTAGTAATGCTGGTTTGCAAATAGGGGGAAGACTCTCAATGCTGACATGAAGAAGATTCGCTCCGACTAGACTGAGATTGGGACGCTCTAGTAGCAATATGCAACGAGGAATGCTCTCGCACTGATTTGTTTCCGTGTGAGTGTGATTCAGATGTATCCAATGGATGCTTGCCATCTCTTAAAGTGGGCAGAAAGAATGAAGTAATTAGTGTGACAACTCTAGGAGTCCCCTCTAAGGATCTACATTTGAGAATGACAGCCTTTTGAAGAAAAATGGCCAAGCACACATGATCTGGGTATTGTAAGAAAGTGGATAAACAACCACATGACTCTCTGTATGGTTAGTGGTATCTCCCTCGGATCTCATACTAGATAGGGCAAATGAAAATAAAATACTCCTCAGTCTCTACCTCCGAGAGGGGCCAGTAATGACAGATCATGTTAACCTGTGGAGTCTGGTGGTCAGTTTGAACTCGCTGGCCAAGGGGAATCCTTGAGCCAGGTGAACAATGAAGTCAGGATAATCAGGTTGATTGATGATGCCGTCTATAATTTTTATAAAATGCACAGCATAGAAGCCAACTTGGTGTTGAGCGACTGTCAAGGAGACATCCAAGTGACCTGCATGTACTGTCAGTATATATCCTTGGCAACTTGTACAAATTGTTTGTTTTCCTTATCAGTCTTGTTATATGTTGTTGAAGTGAAAAACTTCGATGTTCAATTTGCTCAAGTTCATTTTAATGAAACTGAGTCAGCTGGCTATGGTTTTCTTGAACTGGTTGATTAATTGAATAGCATTCCCCTCAACCTTTTGGAAGATGTAGGCAATTATTTCGTTCTTTCTAGGGCTGTGGAGGAGGTTCTGAGTTTACTGAAAGCTGTTGTTGGTCTTTGTCTATTCTCAATCAATGCTAAGGTCCCTAAAATGGTCTGAAAATCTGCCTGTGCTTCTTGCTCTATCATAGCTGTTAAATTCTCATCATTTCTATTCCTCTTCTCTGCTTGTTGCCCACTTTTTGGAGTGCATGGATTGCTAAACCTCAGGCTGCTTATCAGGCGGAAGTGGTTCAGGTTTTTCATGCTCTATCAGAGCTGTTAAATTCTCATCATTTCTATCCCTCTTCTCTGCTTGTTGCCCACTTTTTGGAGTGCACGGATTGATAAACCTCAGGCTGCTTATCAGGCGGAAGTGGTTCAGTTTTTTCATGCACCGTGGTGTCATTTAATTTGCATTGGTGTTGGAGAGGAAATAAAAAAGGGGTAGAGTGCATGGAACAGGTATTGCCTAATGCAAGGTTTTTTGGACCCACTCTTATACTTTATCAACTTCTAATTATAAAAGGAGGTCTATCTATTCTGAACTCTTCCATAGTGAAAATATTAACAAGTTCTGTGAAGCTAGGCGTTGACACTATGGGTTTCACATGAAATGGGAGATCTGGCAAAAAAGTGCTAATATCTTTAGACATGTGAATTTCCTCTTCATAATCATTCAAATTCACAACGTGACGAGAAGAGGGGGATCACCCTTGAGAATTCGATTCCTTGAGGAGTACTTGAAGAGATCTGGACTGCGTTTAAAAGGGCAATGCCTCTTCCTCATCCACTGGACTCATCATCTTCGTGCTCCAAAATATGTATGTCTGCATCAGAATAATCATAATATACGTCTGAGTCCTCTGTGGGCTCATTTTTCTCAGAATTGGAAGTTTTCATATCTTCTTTGTCATCCTTTGTCTGAAGTTTAAGGCATATCCTTGGTTTATTTGATTATGGTGCATCTTCTGGTATTAACTCAGCTTAGTCCTCAGGAGATGCACTGCAAACTACTAGAGCCTTAACCTTCTGAGGTGTCAACTTCATTAGAAAGGTAACTTTTCCAAAATGCTCCCGCTTAGAAACAAAGGTCTTACCCTCCAAACAAGGCACAGGAACAATATCTTCTGGCAACTTTGCTCTTGTTCTATCCATTGCATCCAAATACGGGGATAATGCATAATGCCATAAAGGCACATACACATCCCCTTATCACTCCTGTTGTGTAAGTTATGTATTGTGGAGGATAGACAATCCGCCCAATTATATGCAACCCCCTTGGATAACCCCTCTAAATATGTCACTAGCTAAATAGACAGATCTTCGGGTTGAGATTTCCCTGTCATTTTGCTAAAAAATCCCTGCAAACATATAAGCTCTGATGTCCTCATATGTTGCATTTTCAAGCCTTGTTTACCATTCAGGATCAACTTATCCTCTATATCCACAGGCATGCCTGGAATGCAATACTCCTCAATATTCTTCAGTTTCTTCTCAAAGTCCTGCTTAGTCTGCTTTATCTGTTGCCCCACAAACTTCGTTTTCTGCTCTATCTGCTGCCCCACCATTGGCAACCCCATCTTTATATGAGAATTTTGTGGCAGTCTCAGAATATTTTGAGTCTTTGGGTCTTAACTTCTTATTTATAAATTGTAACTATGAAATCAATGAGTTGAGACAGTTGATTGCTCATGTGGGGATATATCAGAATATTTATGCCAGAACAAGAATAGTGAACATGCCTGTTGCATATTATGTACCAAGCACAAATGTTCTGAATAAATGAAATATATTCACATATTCTCTCACATATTTTCTCTCCAAGTAAATCAAAAGGTTCCCTGAACCCTTAAATATTACATAGGAATGGAAATCTGCGATTCTTATTGTGGCTACACTCAATTATGGTTTTCGGTCTAATATGTTATACTTCCGGAAGTACAGCGATGTGCTCTGTTCTATGTATTTTTCATTTGACGTACACGATTTTGGATTTGGCTATGAATTTCTACAAACCTCTTTTATATTAAGATTGGAAGACTGCATTTTTGGGATGTAGTACACATTTCTGTTTTACAATTGCAAAACAATGTCATAATATGATATCACACATGATAGAGAATTCAACTTCAAATGTCAAACACTGCATAAAGGGCAATTAATGTATTGAATATATGGTTTTGTAGACATCCGATATACATGCAAAGTGTTCTGTTGAGAAACCTGGTATGTACTTCATATTGCAACAATTTTTATCTTTTAGTACTAAAGCTGTCAGTTGATACATATTTGTTTACTTTGAAACTTGGTATTCCAGAAGTTAAATAATTTAATCTGCTAAAAGGGCCTTATCATGATGCCTATGTGCAAACATATTTTTAACTGTTTAATATAATGGCTGCTATCCTCCTCACCCAATTCCAGGATATGCACTCAGATGCATATTAACATCCTCCTTTATACCGCTAGAGGGCAATCAGCCATTGATGCTAGGAGTGTTTTTGAGGGATGTTTTTTGTATCTTCTAGTGTTGCCTAACTGGGTTGGCCGCACAGTCGAGGTCATTCTTTTATGGAGATTATCATATCTTGTATTGGCTCTTTTATGGTGATTGATGGGGATGCCAGTCCTTTGCCTGATTTAGGTTAGTGCAAACCTTTATCTTGTCTGAGTTTCCATCAGCCATATATTATTCAGTGGCAATGGGTTTTTATTTATCATGGTTCTGTGCAATGTTAGGAAGACATGACATTATATAAAGTGACATATTTAGTGTTTACCCACCCTAAACTGGTTAGAATTTATTTTTGTGTTCTTAGCTTGTATGTTGTATTCGTCTATTTTAGGGTTGGGGCTCCTTTTTAGCTTCCACATGCTAGTGTTATTAGTTGTACTATCAAGTACTTTGGTCATTCGTGAAAATCAATATAATTTACCCATTTCTGAAGTCTCCTGCTGGCTTGTGATTATGAATAGTAATAGATGCTGGGATACTAGGGTAAGAATTTTATAATCATAAGCTGACATTCTTAATTTCTATTTCCAGTTATTGGATGGATCTTACATGTGTGTTTTTCTTTTTTAGGTATGTGCATAGCTATCAAAGCTACCTGTGGAATCATGCTGCCAGTGCAAGAGTTCAGAAATATGGTGAGATATTCAAAGAACTCTTTTTTTTTTACTGACAGATAGGTGTTATTTGAAAAATGTATGTGCTGGGAAACTTAAACAGAGAGAAAGGAGAAATCGTGTATGAACTGTTTTGGGATATTTAACATGCTATAACTTAGTATTTTTTATTTTATCTGTAATCTTAGTTACCAAGTTTGGAAATTTGCATTTCTATGGGAGGGAAAAATCTGAAAATATGGAATTCAAATGTCCGGTCAGAAAAAAAACAAGTTTATATATATATATATATAATGTGCTTTTGTAAAAATATTATATAGGATAAACATATGTAAAAATTTAATCTGCGGGATGAGCAGAGCAATTCGTCTGCGAGGTGGGTTTGTAGAGAAATAAGATTCTAATTTAAATAAAAATAATAAATAATATAAAACTGTCTGGCTCAGATCAGACTGATTTGGTGAGTCTGAAATATCCAAATGCGACAGGATCTGGGCTAGATCTGGCAGGATGTGGTAACTAGGTTTGTAACTAATAAAGTTATTGATCATGCTTACATATGAAATTGATGCAACATTTATTGACGGTGTGAGATAACATTTAAATAATATGCCTAAACAGTCTAGTAGGCATGACTGAGTGGTACAGCAGAGCAATTACCATGATGGAGGCCTGTGTTCAAATCCCATCCAGGACTTGCTGTGCCAGGCTACCCACAATAAGCAGGCCAGAAAGCGCATATGCTACATGCCTGGGGAATGGGTCCCCCATCTGTGTCTCCAATCGGCCTGGGTCCCATGATGTCACACTAATTAGTAATTACGATAAAAAAAAAGGAGAAATGCATGGTACTGCTGATATCCATCTACAATGTTTATTTTTATTGATTCTCAGTGTATCCTGACAATTTAAAAATTTATCATAGCTCAGGGGTTTTATTAGACTATCATAGTTCAGAGGTTTTATCAGACTATCATAGTTCAGGGGTTCTGTCTGCAGCCTGATTATTTTGGTTATAGAATACCAACTCAAATCTTTGTTTTGAACCAAGTCCTGCATATTGTGACTATAAACCCTGATACACCTTGTCCTCAAATGCAAGTTTGGATTCATTATCATCTTGATGGTGATTTGGTTGTCACAAAAAAAATGGGTTCTGTTGTTACTGACAATTTGAATCAGATAGAACCCCTTTAAACAAAACAGCAGTGACAGCTGCATTGTGTTCTGACTCAGTTGCAACTATTTCTTTCTGTGAATTTCTGGTCATCAATACAACTATTCAAATCTGGATCACAATAAATTCTCAAATAAAAATCAAAGGGTTTCCTTTGGAGAATTCAAAGAGAATATATGTAGCTGGCCAGTGGGTTTCCTTTGGAGAATTCGATTTTTTTCAAAGTTCACATACAAAATAACTTATATCTGGCCTGATAATAAATTAATATTCAAATAAAGTGAACAAATGAGTATTATCATCTTGATGGTGATTTGGTTGTCACAACAAAATTGGGTTCTGTTGTTACTAACAATTTGAATCAGATAGAACTCCTTTAAACAAAACAGCAGTGACAGATGCATTGTTTTCTGACTCAGTTGCAACTATTTCCTTCTTTGGATTTCTGGTCATCACACCTATTCAAATCTGAATCACAATATCTTCTCAAATAAAAATCAAAGGGTTTCCTTTGGAGAAGTCAAATAAAGCGAACAAATGAGTATCGTATATACAAGATCTCATTTACCGGCTTCATATTATCTTCAACTGATAACTCTGCACCTGTTTTTATGGGCGTTTATCTGGTGTTACATTCTCCATCTTGAACCATTGAGCAGCTCTATCATGTATGGGGTTTGTAAGATGAAAATTGTGTCTTTCAGAAGTGAAGCAGCACCAAATCAGGTGTATCATATCTCTTTCCAAGATTGGCTCTTATCCTGTGAAATATGATTAGAACCTGCTACCTGTAACCACAAAATCATCCGCATATACAACAATGATGATAGCATCATCCTTTTAAGTCTTGAAATACAAGTTTGAATTGGACTTCTTTTAAAGCCACCTCCTGAAATGTTCACCAATCTTTTTGAACCAAGCACAAGCTGCTGCTTGCGTCAGTCTTTACAAACCTTTAACTAAATTTACATACCTTGCGTTCTTCACATTTTCTAACAGATCCTTGAGACTGATGCATGTGCAACTCTTCCTCAGAACCAGCATTCAGGAATGCTGACTTAACGTCTATTTGATGGACTTCTTAGCCGAGTTTAGTGTAAAATAATAGAAGAATTCAGATTGCAACAATTTTTTCTGTGAATGTGAAGGTTTCCTTGTAATATATGCGTTCAACTTGCACAAAGCTGTTAAGATATCAAATAGTAGTAGGTATGGTGGTGGCTCCAGAAAACATGCTTGAATTTGGAGAATGTGTTTATATTTTGTAGATGTGGTCTGTTAATGCCTGTATTCCACACATGAATCCTTAATTGTCCTCTGAAAATGCCCGAGTCTGACCATGCTTCCGCCTGATGACAATGTACTGCCTTTTGAGGCTATGTTTTTGGTGCCTTACACTCTTTTGTTGCTTATTCCCTCTCTCCTGCCATCTTTCACTGATGATTGTGACGGGATTTTGCTTTTTGTGGCTTTCTTTTTGGTGTCTTTGGCCCTTCATCATCAGCTTCTTCCAACTGAACTGGAATATTTCAAGGCCGGAAGACATCAGACTATCAATTTGTTGAGTCCACATCAAATACATCTAAACTACCTATAAACTACTCGTGAGCAGGATCAAAGACGTTATAGCCTTTTGTCTCATCGTTAGATTGAATGAAAATGCTCTAGACACTTACTTTAAGCTTTATGTTTTTTGCACAAGGAATATGAACATAAAAGGATGGACAGTTAAAGACTCCGTTTTCTTACCTTCAGGTTTGGCTCTAACCAAGCTTTTTCAAGAGGTTTACATCGAACAATTGTTGAAGGACTCAGCCCAAAACTCATCTCCTAATTTTCCCCCTTTGATCATTTTCCGTGCCATTTCCATGGTAGAGCTATATTAATATGGCTACTGAGCCACACCAATTTCTTTTCCTACGAGGCAAACTCGCCACCTCTATCTTTTCTCATAATTTGATCTTTTTGCCACTTTGTTTCAACTGTCCGGTTTCATGCCTCAAAATGTGAATGAGCATAGATGCATAGAGCCATTGATTCCCTGATGATACATCATAGGGTGGTCTGGGTAAGGAGGTAACAGCAAAAGTGATTGCATAAACTTGACCCACAGTTTCTACTCTTTGGGCTACCCAGACTACCAGTGGTTGAACTCCGATTTGGTTGACCATTGCAACCTGGATCCTGGTCGATATAGTGTGGGCTTGTTGAACTTCTGTTAAGTTTTTTATGTAAAATTTTAACTCCAGATCCTCCATAAACAACCACAGCCCTTAGCACCATTTGGGGGATATGCCCATGCATAGTACTTTTGGATTGTCAACCTTGATCATTAAGGCCACTAGCTGGCAATTTTATCTTATAACCCTTATCCTCCCGTTTAGCTGGTAGGGACAATTGGAAAATGATATTAATTAGGGATAATTGATTTTTATATGGACTTGAGTTTGTAATACTCTTTACAACAACGTCGCTGCCATCTTAACAATTCTTGGAAACCAATGGCCAATTATGCATTTCTCGAGCTACTGTTGTAGGAATTGATGCATGCATCGTCTTCACTATAGATCCTTCTTATGTAGATGTTTGAACCTCTTCATAGGTTTCCATCATCTGCTGCTTTTATAAAAGGGTCGAGTTCAGATGCCTTCCTTATACACTTGTAACAACTACCATCATTTCTGTCTTTCCATTTGTACCAAAGTTGCATTTGTTGCTCATGCTTCCGGTGGTTCCAAGAATCATAGTCTCTAAGTCCACATCATTGACATAATACAGATGCACTATTGTTTTGGTTTGGAGAGTTTTGTGCAAAATGATGCGACTTCCTCCCTATTGTTGATTTTTGCCTTGCATTTCTTGGCTTTGGATATGGATAACTCCCAGTAGTAGCTTCCTTATTCTTTTTTGCTTCAATGGCATGTGGTGACTCATCATAGTATTCAACCTGAAAGCATTTTTTTGATAGCATGACATGTGACTATGAATTCACAAATTTTATTATTTGGACATTTAGCATATGTATGCCCTTTGGTGCAGTTTGTAAACCACAAAGCGTTCTCTTTCTTTGCACTCTTCTTTGTTCTTTATTTATAGATTTCATATCTTTCTATTTCACGCATTCATTTATTTCATCATATTTTACTTGCTTGGGCTACCGTTGAAATGGTTAACTGCTGGATTGCCAAGTTATTATTGGTTCTCACAGGTTTCAATATTTCAATTACTTGACTCTCATGACTTTCACGAGGTTTTACTCCGATCATTCATTTCAAGATGAGAACTGTGGGTTATGTTAAAGTTATAATCAGCTATTAGTTAATGTTTAACTAATGAGCGGTTGTGAAACCTTCTCAACTGATGTAACCACTTTGTGATTAATAAAAGGATGGTCACACAAAAGTCTAAGTGTGTTGCATACTTCCAGTTATTTTTATTCTCTCATTCATTTCCCAACTTTGGTATCAGAGCCTTGGTTAGATGGGTACAATCGAAGGAAGCTCTAGGATTAGAGTATGAACAAAATGAAGAGGTTTGCAGAGCAGAGGCCGAGGTCATACAAGAGACACTCAGAACAATGTTAGGGTGAGGGGTCGTGAGACTAGAACGTGCAGTCCTGGAAAGAGAGTGATGGTAAAAGAAGGCAGAAAAATTGGAAAAACAAAAGCAGTGGGCACACGTGAAACGAAAATGCAGATTGCAGAGGGCCAAAACAAAGACATGGACAAAATACATGATTTTCAGTTTGAAACACCAATGCAAACAAACACGATAGTCCAGCGTGAAGGAATAGTCTGAAACAAGACAAAGACCATTCACAGGTTGCTAGGGTGTGGCCAGATATGACTCGATTTGAAAAACGAAGTTATTGAGATTAAAGGTGCTGTTAGGGCACGAGCAACCAAACTGTAAGTGATTTGTTGATAAATTCCTTTTATAAGCGAAGTCTGAAAATTGAACAAACTGTACTTGTCTGATTGCATTAATTTTTTGGGTTAGAAAAGTGTCAGAACATCTTACTTTTTTCTGATGAATTAAATTCCAGATCAGAAAGCTCTAGTTGCATAGATTTTCGGGTTAGAAAACAGTATTTTCATGTTGCATTAAATTTTACTTTACTTGTTTTATTGTTTCTGAGTGAGAAATGGCCAATATTTAAACCCTGGTTCTGCTGGAAGTGCAGAAGTTAATCGGCCATAACTATAATGTGTGGAGTCATAAGATTTTGACTATCGTGAATTATTGTTATTGTGACAAAATCATTACTGGCACTGAAACAAGCCCTGCAACAAACTTTGCAGAATATGCTAAACATCATAATGAGGCTTTGTTATTAAAACTATCTATGTTTGATGACATGATTCTTGAGGTCTAGAATGCTACTGTGACAAGTGTGTCGTGGACCAGTTTGTAGAATATATACCAAACCTCGGAGAAAAGCCGAATTCTATGTTTGAAAATTTTGTTATTTTCCACCAAAATGTTAGAAGATGAGTTTTTGTCAGAACACCTACTTTGGATAAAAGATCTCCGAGACCAACTGTTAGTGATCAACAAAAAGGTGGATGATGACGATATGGTGGCACTGGTGTTGAATAGTTTGCCATCCTCCTATGAATCTTTTGTTGAGGCTCTACACCTAATGACAGAAAGTAACAACTTGACATTTGATCAGGGTAGTACTTATTTGTTGCAAAACAATTCGTAGACAAACACAAAATGAGTCTAGTGTTGGACAAGCAAAGAGTGCATTAGCTGCTCAATTAAAAGGGAAGTGGAAATGTATCCTTACTAATTCATCTTCTAAATATCAGGTAAAGTGTTTTTACTATCATAAGGTTGGGCATCTTAAAAAGGATTGTCAGAAGTCTCAGTACGCACTTTCCCAACAAAATAGTCAAGCAACAAATGTGGCAACAGTTGATGAAGAATGGTATTTCGAAGAAGATTATGTTCTTGTGGTATTATACTTAAAGCATAGTACTACTAGTTGCTGGTTCATTGATTTTGGCACATCCCAACATTTCACATGTTGTAAGGACTGGTATGTCAAATTTATTGCAATTACAAATATTTTTGATTCGATTTTATTAGTTGATGGATAGTCAGTCATATACAGTAGAGGGGATAGGAGATATTAACATAGTATTGAATAATGTTAAAAAGATCATAGTAAGAATTGTAAGGTATGTTCCTAACATGAATAAAAGTATCTTATTTGTTAGTTAGTTAATAGAGAATTTCAACATTGTTGTACATTTCTCTAGGAAACAATGTATTGTGTCTAATGCCAAACAAGACAGAGTGGTTGTTCTAGGCATTGGGAAAGATGGCTTGTGTAGGCTCGTTGACCTAACCACAATCAATGTACATGCATGTGTGGAGGGAGACTCTGGTGATTTTTGTAGCTCGAAAGGTGGAATGTGGAATTGTTTTAAAGCAACTCAAGATTAGATATGCTTTAAAACAATTGGAGTTGGATTTTCAGCAACAGTAGTTTCTAGAATGTTTTTGAGTTTGTAAGGATAAGATAAATCCTAGAGTGATTTTGTGTAAAAAAAAAAAGCCAAAGAAAGCAAGGAAAGCTTCTTTTTCTTGCACGCTAAGTAAAGCAGCGAGGCTCTCTATAAAAGTAAGATTGCTATAGCAAACTCATACATTGTATTTTTTTGAAAGAAAAGTTTGCTGTTAGGCTGAATAGAAGATCCAACATTTGCAAGTTTTTCCCCGCATTGGGGTTTCTTGGGTATATTTGTGTTATTGTCTTTTTGTATTGGCTTATTGTTATTTTTTTGCTTTCGCTGTTATTAGTTGTTAATTAATCCAGTTGTATTAATCGTTATAAATCAAATTTATGTTTGTGAATTTATTGTGGAATTAATCTGTTGCTGGGTTATAGAAATTAACATGGTATCAGAGCTCTAAACTCTGAATACGAAGCCAAGATTTGTAACGCAGATTTCAAAAAAAAAGAATCAGTTTTTTTCATCCTTAGTTTTTTTTGTGGCTATGGCAACCAGCGTTCGATACGAGGACAGACTCGAGGGTGTGTCTAACTTCTTGCAGTGGAAGGTTTGGATTACATCTGTTCTCAAGGAGAACAGGCTGTGGATCTATGCTAGCACAGAAGTGACTCCACTAACAAATGATCCTGTTGCCTTAGATTCACATGAAGTTAAAGAGGCCAAGGCACAGAGGATTATCCTGGATGGAGTAAGAGATCATTTAATTCCTCATTTATCGGGGAAAGACACCGCCAAGGAGATGTGGGATTCGCTCACAAAACTTTATCAGAGCGACTATCAGAGTCGTAAGATGATGCTTAAGGACAATTGCATAATACCAAGATGTCCAAAGGCGAGAGTGTGACCTCTTACTTGTCCATGCTGACACAGGTCAGGGATGAGCTTGTTGCTGTTGGAGAGACGATTGATGAAGATGAGTTGGTGCGTATAGCCTTGAATGGTTTTTCAAAGCACTGGGAAGTGTTTGTCAAGTGTGTTGTTGGCAGAGATCAGCTACCTGATTGGGCAAGACTTTGGGATGATTTTGTTTAGGAGGAGATCCGTGAAGGTGCTCATCGAGGAGATCAGACAAAGAAGGGTCAAGATGAAGAAAATCTTGCTCTTGCAAGCAAGGGTAAGAAGAAGTCCAATAAAGAGCAATTGGAAGGTTCTTCTTCCAAGAGTGGGAAGAAGAAAGATCTGAGCAAGATTAAATGTTTTTGCTGCCATCAGATGGGTCACTATGCCAGTCAATGTCCGAGTAAGAAAAATAAGGACAAGCAAAAGAAGCAATTTGTTGCTACAGTAGAGGTGGACGAGTTTGCATCAAAATTTGAGAATGAGTTTTCACTCATTCCCTGTCTCTCAAGTTCAAGTGCCAACAGAGTATGGTATATTGACAGTGGGGCTTTTCGCCACATGACGGGAGTCAAAGAATGTTTCACTAAGTTGGAGGAGACGCTGGATTTCTATATTGAGCTCAGAGATAATGCCAAGTACCATGCAACTGGTATTGGCACTGTCAAGTTTCAGAGGGAGTCTGGCAAACCTTTGTTGGTGGATGATGTGTTGTATGTCCCTGGCATGACAAAGAATTTAATCTCAGTTTCTGCCTTGGAAGACAAGGGTTACATTGTGACCTTTGAGAGAGGAAAAGTCTATATTCGTCCCAAAGATTCCAAGATTGCAAAAGTGATTGGTGTCAGGCATGGCAGCTTGTTTCGGTTACAGTTTGAGCCAGCACATGCATTGGTTAGTAACTGTAAAGGAATAGGAGAATTGTGGCACAGGAGGATGGCTCACCTTCATCATGGAGCACTTAATATTCTTAAGGAAATAGTGACGGGGCTGCCTGAGATGAAGACAAAACAGCATGAGGTGTGCAAGGGTTGTGCTCTTGGGAAATATGCTAAAACCAATTTTCCAAGCAGCGACACTAGATCCGAAGGGATTTTGGATCTCGTATACTCAGATGTGTGTGGTCCTATGTCAACAACATCCTTGAATAGATATGAGTATTATGTTACCTTCATTGATGATTTCTCCAGGAAGACGTGGATATATTTCATGAAGAATAAAGATGAGGTCTTCAGTAGGTTCAAAGAGTTTAAGGCTCTCGTGGAGAACCAAACTGGGAAGAAGATCAAGATACTAAGGTCTGATAATGGAGGCGAGTATACCTCGAATGCCTTCAAAGATTTTTGTGCTTAGGAAGGTATCAAGAAAGAGTCGATAGTTCCGTACAACCCTCAACAGAATGGGGTTGCTGAACGAAAGAATAGAGCTATCATTGGAGCAGCCAAGGCCATGCTTCATGATCAGGATCTGCCTTGGTTCTTATGGGCAGAAGCTTGCAACACAGTTGTGTATTTGCAGAATAGGAGCCCTCACAAAGTGTTGGGAAAATTGACTCCAAAAGAGGCGTTCACTGGTAAGAAACCAGAGTTAGGGCACATTCGCATCTTTGGATGTCTTGTGTATTGTCACATTCCTAATGAGAAGAGAACCAAGTTGGAACCTACTGCAGAGAAGGGTATCCTTGTTGGGTGCAATGAAACTTCTAAGGCTTATCGGGTTTATATTCCTGCTCTTAGGAAAACAGTGGTTCGCAGAGATGTGAAGTTTGAGGAAGAGAGGGCTCTTCAGAAGTCAAGTAACTTGATGAATGAGGAGGAACAAACATCCACAATTGAGGTAGCACAAATTCCTCAAACTCAGTCACGCAAGCTGGAGAGCAGAACAAGCAGGATGATCAGATAGAGGAACAAATAATTCCTTAGCCTCAGATTCTTATTAGTGAGAAGAGGAGAAATAGGGCAGCTGAGCAAACATTAAGAGAGGCTCAAGAATATGTAGGTGATCCTCAAGATTCAGTCAGACAAAGAAGGGCTCCCAAACGTTATTCAGATTATGTGGCACTTATGAGTGAATTAATTGAAGTAGAGCCTTCCAGCTTTCAGGAGGCATCCAAGCACCAAGCATGGAGAGATGCCATGGTGGAAGAGTATTCTTCCATCATGAAGAACAGTGTGTGGGAGGTAGTACCAAGACCAGAAGATAAGTCTGTGGTGGGCTCGAGATGGTTGTATAAGATTAAGCATGCTGCAGATGGTAGTGTGGAAAAGTTCAAAGCTCGGTTTGTGGCTAAGGGGTTTTCATAGAAGGAAGGAGTCGACTATGATGAGACTTTCGCTCCAGTAGCCAGGTACTCATCCATAAGAGCTATCATTTCTATAGCAGCACAGATGGGTTGGAGGATTCATCAGATGGATGTAAAGACGGCCTTCCTCAACGGGGTGATTGAGGAAGAGATTTACATAGCAACCAGAAGGGTTTGAAGCACATGAGAGGGATTCTCATGTATGCAGGTTGAAAAGAGCACTGTATGGACTCAAGCAGGGTCCTAGGGCGTGGTATTCACGTATTGATAGTTACTTGCAGAGTGTGGGCTTCATCAAGAGTGAGGCAGATTTGAACTTGTATTATGTTTAGGTGAAGGGTAAACTTCTCATATTGTTGTTATATGTTGGCGACCTATTTCTCACAGGGTCAGAGGAGCTCATAGCACACTGCAAGCGGGATCTTGCAGGAGAGTTTGAGATGGACTTGGGGTTGATGCACTACTTTCTGGGATTGGAGTTGTGGCAGAAAGAGGGAGAAATCTTCCTTGGACATGGGAAGTACTTAATTGATATCTTGAAGCGATTCAGGATGGAAAACTGTAAACCTATGTCAACGCCACTTGTGACCAACTGGAAGAAGATTGATGCTTCTAGATCAGAGGCAGTGGACCCTACTTTATACAGACAGTTGATAGGCTCTCTTATGTATCTGGTCAACACCAGGCCAAACACTTGTTTTGCAGTGAACTCACTCAGTCAGTTTATGGTGGAACCTAAACGTGTTCACTGGATAGCTGCGAAGCATGTTTTGAGATATATCTCCAAGGCACAGTTGATTATGGGATGACGTATGTTCAACAGGATGGAGTGAAGCTCAAGGGGTTTATTGATGCAGATTGGGCAGGCAATACAGCTGATCGAAAGAGCACTTCAGGGTGTAGTTTTAGTTTGGGATCAAGAGCAGTCTCTTGGTACAATAGGAAACAGAAGTCAGTTGCACTGAGTTCTGCAGAGGCTGAGTATATGGCAGCCAGTATGGCTACATGTGAGGCTATCTGTCTTTCGGAAACTTCTAGCTGGGCTCTTTAATCAGGAGCTGGATCCTACAGTCATTTATTGTGATAATCAGAGTTGTATCAAACTCTCTGAGAATCTAGTGCTTCATGACAAGTCAAAGCACATTGAGATCAAGTATCATTTCATCAGAGATTGTGTGGAGAAGGGGATAGTGAAGATCAATTACATTCTTACGGACGAACAAATTGCAGATTACCTGACGAAGGCCTTGATGAAGAGCAAGTTTGAATTCTTCAGGGACAAGTTGGGTGTGGTGCAAAACACCTTCCTCGCTAAAAGGGAGTGTTGATTTTTGTAGCTCGAAAGGTGGAATGTGGAATTGTTTTAAAGCAACTCAAGATTAGATATGCTTTAAAACAATTCGAGTTGGATTTTCAGCAACAATAGTTTCTAGAATGTTTCTGAGTTTGTAAGGATAAGATAATCCTAGAGTGATTTTATGTGTAAAAAAAAAAAAGCCAAAGAAAGCAAGGAAAGCTTCTTTTTCTTGCATGCTAAGGAAAGCTTCTTTTTCTTGCACGCTAAGTAAAGCAGCTAGGCTCTCTATAAAAGTAAGATTGCTATAGCAAACTCATACATTGTATTCTTTCGAAAGAAAAGTTTGCTGTTAGGCTGAATAGAAGATCCAACATTTGCAGGTTTTTCCCCGCATTGGGGTTTTCTGGGTATATCTGTGTTATTGTCTTTTTGTATTGGCTTATTGTTATTTTTTTGCTTCCGCTGTTATTAGTTGTTAATTATTCCAATTGTATTAATCGTTATAAATCAAATTTGTCTGTGAATTTATTGTGGAATTAATCTGTTGCTGGGTTATAGAAATTAACAGACTCCATCATAGAAGATGTGCATAAGGATGACATTCTTTATAGGGTAGTTGACCTTGATCCAGTCAACTTACATGCACTAGTGGTGGAGGGAATATCCACTATCAAGAACACGCAGAAAGATGCAATTCTTCTAGCTCAGTTACATGTTCAAGGAGTTGTGTAGGATGCACTAGTAGTTATGCAAGAAGATGATATGTCGAAGTCAAAGGTATTAGCTCATTTTGTTGTGAACAACTTTTCACAATAGGAGGGAATAGATGAGGAGATAGTTTCTTCTCATATTGTGGAGTTGGTTTTTACTCCCACTATTACTAAGGAGTTAATTTTTATTCCCAGTGCGAAGATGATCACTTTTCGGTTGCTTCTCTCCACAACAACTAAATTTGGTTTCTTGAGCATACATTTGGACGAGCTCTTATGGTGCTTCCAGAAGTTTTTTGGTTTGGTTGTAATCATTTGGTTTGCAAGATGGTTAAGTCCCTATATAGACTTACGCAGGCTCCACACTTGGTATATTTTGTTTGAGCAACATCTCCAGGAGTTTGAATTTAGAACTATGGAGATCAGGCTGAAGTTATTAGCAAATAATAATGCATCATTGGTCAATGAATCGTCCTACAATGAATTGGTGGACAACTTGACACATCTTATGTCCACACGGTTGGATCTTTGTTTTGTTGTTGGCTATCCTTTTCAGTTTTTGTCTACAATGAAGTTTATTGGACAACAATAAAATATCAGAGGATTGTGGATTTCATGTTGATATCTTTAGAGCAGTTTGTAAACGTAATGTAAACTCTTTGGTCCCATTGTTATTGTTAAATTTCAGGACAAACTTGGAGTATTCTACGGTTTAGTCATTAAGGGAGAGTATTAAATTTATAGTCAACTATTAGTTAATGTTTAACTAATGAGCGGTTATGAAACCTTCTCAATTGATGTAACCACTTTGTGATTAATAACAGGACGGTCACACAAGAGTCTTAAGTGTGACACATACTTCCATTTCTCTTCATTCTCTCAACATTCATTTGCTAACAGGTTATACCCAGTAGATTGTCTATCATTGACATTCTCAGGGTTTACTCCTCTAATCTAATTTATACCAAATCACCCAAATTGCACAATATTTATGAGTTTTTTGTGATCACCCATTTGATCTAGATGGCCTCTGAGTATTTATTTTAATTTTGATTAAAGGAACTGTGGGTTATACCTAAGGGTTTTACCCAATCATCTGTTTTATTATGAGAATCTTGGATGTGCATTATTATGAAGCACTCACATTTTGTTTTGAGGGTTTGATAGAGCACAACTACTACAATAAGAGAGATATAAAGAGATAGCCACAATTGTATATATGTTGTACACTCTATTGTATTAGGTATTTATAGATCACAATGATTTACAAAGAAGTTGTTAGACAAGTGGAAGCTTCTAAGAGAACAAAGTTGTACATATAGATATGTACAACATTTAAGAATATACCATAATCCCATGTGACTATGTTAAACATCTAATGAAGTACACTTAGCCCATATGACTATATATAATAAAATACATTGGCCCATGATGCAGTTAGGGTTAGGGGGTCCAATGGAGAACAACCTTGTCCCTACAACCTAGACTCAACAGTTTCCAATGGACACACACTTGAACATGACACATTTAGATCTGAGACTAATTCACACTGTATTTCATTTGGATAATATTATTATAGAGAATTCATGCACACCACAATTGATTCGTTACTTGAATCACAAACATGAAGATGGAACCAATACACAATGGAGCCCCTCAATGGACTTGATACACCCTCTATTCCTTTCATGGAACATACACACAAATTGTCCGTAACAAGCCCTAACAAGCTATCACTCTCTTACACTTGCTTTTTCCCATTGAAGCTACTCCCAACTGATTGATTAAAATTACTTATGGTTTTCTGGGGTGCCTCTTTGAATTCCCAAGCATCTTGAAAATGCTTAGCATTAGCGAACTCCTCATTTTGGGTTGTTACTTTCTTTTTGCAACTTACACGAGCAAAATTGTTGCTTAATGTAAAGCAATTGTTTAGAAACATCCTCTAAAGCTTGCAAAATTGCCTTGAAGATTACAAAACTGCCACTGAAGGTGGTAAAACCGCCCCTTAATGCAGAGGCACGATTTCCTCAAGGCAAAAAGTCCTCTAACTTCTAGAGGCCATAACTTTCGTATACTAGGTTGAAATGAGATGCCATTTTTGTAAAGTGAATAAATTTTTGAGAGGAATCCAAATTTGCAATCAAATTTGATTTTTGATGAAGTGTGGTACCTGTTTCATCTTGATGAAGTTGATAGCATCTTTTTTAGGACTAGCAATGCACAATCTTGCCACTCATCAACTTTCATTTGTCTCGTTGATCCCGACTTGCCCTTGGAGTGCATTGGAGTTATTGATGTCCTAGAAGTGTTGAAGTGTTGATGTTTCACATGGATCCTTCAAGATAGGCCTCTACCACACCAAAATTGCAAACACATTGACTAGTCGACAAGAACTTACCACAAACTTTTTTTTGGTTGATCCAAGATTGCCTTTCGCAACTAGATGCTCCTGTGTTAGCTCATGTGGCTATTCTCATAAGGTTTTGATGGAATATCGAGCATGTGAGGGCATCCATGGACTTCAATGTTCATTTAGTTCCACCTTGGTGGCCTACATCTAATATTGTGACGTGAGGGAAGATTTTAAGGGAACAATTTGCTCTTTAAGCTTTCAAGAACTTCGTGCGTGTGAGTATCACATCAATGGAAGAAACAACAAACAAATAAAGAAAAAACTTATGCTTTTGAGTAGCTGCCTTGATGATTATGAGATTCATTGTCATTCTCTATGATTGGATATCTTGATAACATTGGAGATTGCTTCAATGAATTGGACTCTTTAGTCTTCAACATTAAAGGCCTCTATGAATGCATTTTGGTTGATTGTTTTGGGATCAATTAAGTTCAATGGAATTTAAGTTTTTTCATATGCATTGTAATCATGCATTTTATAACCACATATATTGGATTCCTTTTTAGGGTCATGGTTTCCTATGGATTGTTCAAGCTTCCAGTTGTTGAAGCATTTTTGGCACATTGGTTTCAGATGGATTATTTCGAGGAATTGGGGATTCATGAGGATTATATTATATTGATCTTATCTTTGAATATGGGATTTCATTCATGGCCCTTGTGTGAGCATCATTCACATTATGTTGATTTCATTTTTTCTCATGCTATTGGTTCTTGGCCCATGGATGAGCAATCTTGCAAACTATGATGATTCTTGTTGTCAGGGGACAAAACTTTGGAGATTGATCCTTGGCTCTTGAGGGAGCTCTTCTAATGGATCTTGTTGTATTGATACAACTATTACTTCACACGTGATAATTTTGCGCTAGGGAGCTCTTCTTAGCCCCCTAGGCTCTTTTGATTGGGAATATTTTGGAAGTGATTCAACATTTAACTTCTTCATGTGGTGACTGACCTTTGGCCCTTTTGTAGTTGTATATTTTTGGTTCCTTGTGGCAAGTGCCTTTGCCCCTTTGTAGCTAGACACCTTTGGCTACTTGAAGATGATCTTCTTTTGAACTTTGGGTCTTTTTGGTTAGCATTCTACGTAGATCATTGATCTTGGCAGATATTTATTTTGGACCAGTTATCTGGCAACCCAAGTTGTGGGGCGCTTTGCGGACTGTGAGCTCTAGCTTTAGAAACTTTGCATGTCAAGTTTTTTTTGAGGCATCTTCAGAGGGCAAAGTTAGTGGAGGATGAGACTCTTCGTTTGGGCTTCATGGAACTAATGTTCAAAGGGGGATGGGAATAATGCAATCTTTCATGTGTCTTAAGTTTGGTTTAAGGGAGATATTAGTTCCAGTATCGCATATTGGTGTAATCCTGACCTATTAGGCCCTTGAGATACCAGTTTGTGGTAATCCTTGAACTTATTTTTTTGGGACACAATGAGTTACTATGTTGTGGCAACCTTGGGATCCTGATTGGGCCTATGTTGTTTATCATTGATATGGGCCTACCTTGTAACACCATTGGGATAATAACACCATTGTATATATGACACTAAGTCACAAGGTACATTGTTTTTTATCATCAAGTTTGAAGTTCACCATTTTGATGGTGTCATAAAAGTTTGGAAAAGTTTTTCCGAAAAATGTGGTAAATAAGCATAGCAAAATAATTCCTCACCCGCATGATCTCTTTATAACGTCCCCATTCTTCTAGGCAAAAGACACTGCACTTGAACAAATATACTTTCTTAAAGGGTGTGAACAACAACAAAGTGCAAAGTTTATGTGTTTTGCGATCCATTAGATACAATGCATTGTGTACAACTACAAGCTTCTCCGCTCTCTCAGAGGTAAGTTTGTTCCTCTTAAGAGAGTGTATCCAACCATATGATGACCAACTCCTCTTAGCATCAGAAGAACTAGAAATCTAGAAAAGGAGGCGAATTGCAAGTGTCCACAGTTGTCTTGGATGCCCTTATAATTGCCGCCAACTCATTGGTTTCTCTTGTGCCAATGTTAGCATGTCTATCCTCGCTGAAGATTTGTAAAAATCAAGTTCAGTAAACTTGATTCACTCAATCTTGAGCTATGAAGCCTCCTCTACACTATATCTTTTTTTTAGGGCCTTCATTAAGCCCCCTTTCACCTCATCGTCTTCTCAAGGGGTGTATCCTACAGGCTCTCTGTATACCATTTTGGATTAAGGGCATATGTGGCCATATGTAGTGGTGTGTTAAGCTTCTCCCACCTCTTTTGAATGATGGGCTGAATATGCTCAATGTATGCTGTCTAGGGTGGGGTCCCACATCTGAATAGCGACCTTCATTTGGCCAAGTATGCTGCTAGTGCACTCATGTCTTGTCAAGGTTGGGGCTATCAAAATATCCATATTTGATAACACTGAAAACTGGGGATATAATTGATGTGATGTATTTCGCATCGGCCCAAAATGTGGCTCTCACCACCATTTCCTTCACCCTCTTCCCTTGCTTTGTCTTGGACTCTGGCACCAAGTCCACTTTTTTGTCATGGTCATAAATTGTAAGGGATCTTGCAACTCAAGTATCCTATCCAACAAAACAAAGTAGGAAGCAAAGCAGGTGTCAATTGGTTTAAGGAATTCTTTCCTCAAAAAGTTTTGAAAAACTATCAACGATGTGTGGTGATTGTAGATGAACATCTGCACCTCCCTAGCCTCGGCCACTATCTTTTTGTCCCATTAAATTTTTCAAATGTCTTTTAGTGCATTGTTCACAGTATGCATGCAACATGGGGTCAAATAGATATCCTTGTAGGTTGCCTCCACTAGCTTACTTGTTACTCTCTTCAATGGCATCCTTCAAAAGTTAAAATTGGGACTTTGCATCTTTGCGCTTCCTTAAACAGTTAAGTGCCTTGAAGAAGTATGGCCTGTCTATGTAAGGGACAATGATATTAATGATTGGGTGGTGTCTAATTTCCATCCACCTATCCATTATAGCACTACATCCATGAGACACCCATGTGGATTTCATCTACTTCTTCAATAAATTAACCTTGGAATAGTTCCTCTCCAAGATTGTAGTCTTCAATTTGGTATCTCCTGGGGGCACATATCTTGGACCGGCTTTGGCTACCTTAGCCATGGCCTCTGTGTAACAAGGAGAGCGAGCAACATTAAAAGGGATCCTTACGTCATATAAGAATTTTGCGATTGCATTGTCAACGTCCTGCCTAGCCTTTATATGAAACATGTCTACAACTAGATTGGGGCCTGCTCCCATGGCCTTTCTCTTCCCCATGGCCTCCACTTCAATCACCCCAAAACTAGAACCCGCTACAACATGGGAGAAAGAACCCCCAAAAATCCTACTAGTGCTACTAGGGGTGCCAATACTAGTGCTAGTTCCAGTGCCACAAATTGTTGGAATGTCGGGCACAAAATTTCCATTAAAAGTCTTGCTAATCTCCGCCTTTTGAGTAAGGTTGAGTTTTTCACAAACACCAACCCCCTTTTTGGTACTCTGTAGTAAGTGTGCATTGGTTCTAGTGATGCTGTCATACCATGTCAATGGACAAAAATTACACTTTCATTTTCTACTCCTCGCTCCACTTTTGGGTTTTTCAATATTATAAGCAAATTGTTGCAAATGTTTTTTTGTGTTGAATGGTCCTTTGACAAATTCAGCCAATATTGGAGAGGGGCAATTAGTATTTTCGGCACTTGAAAATGAACTACCAATTTGCATTGCTGCAACATCTTACCTCTCCTTGGGACCCCTACTAAGGTCATCACTACCAACTATCTCATTATTACAATTATTATTAGAGGAACTCATTTTGAAATTTGGGATTGCAAATACCTAAAAAAAAAATACTTGAAAATTGAAAAAATAAACAACATTAAAGCACAAACATTACATATTAAATAGTTAAATTTTATAAAACATTAACAACTAATCCCATGGCCATTGTCCACCCATTTTGTATTATATTTACTATTTTATATTTTCAACATTCAATGTTCATTTTGAAAAAGAAAGAAATTTGAAAAACAACTTAAACAACAAAAAAACAGCCAAGTGATTGCAGTAACTAATGTGTATATTTTTCATTTTGAAAACTTAAATACAAATAAATAATAGTACAATGATAATAAAAAAGTTGTATTTTATAGTCAGTGCACACCGATTCTGTATTTCACATTTTTATTATCAACAAAAAAATAAACTTTAATAAAATACAGCCAACCTATTGGCTCATTGTCCACCCATCTTATATTTTACATTTTAATTTTGAACAAAAAAACTTAAAAAACAACAACCAAGCGATTGCCCAAGCATTCTGTATTTTACATTTTTTTTTTGATTGAAGGGGAAACATCTAGATCCTTTAGAGTAATTTTTGCATCCATTGGTATCGATGCACGATTTAATGGACCTTCTTTGGCTTAGTTCCAACGACTGAGGGGTATCCATTTCGTCAAATTTGTCTGGGTTGTAGTCCAACTGTACGAATGATGGTATAAGTGTAGTGTCACACCATCCACCAAGGTACAAATTCCACTAGATAGCAAAAAATGTATTTTATATTTTTATTTTGAATTTGAACCAATTTTTTTTTCCAAATAACATCTTAAAAATAACTGTCAAGGGATTGTAGTATGTAGTGTACATACCTCTTGTGGCTTGCTCTTGCGTTTGCCCTTGCCTTCGCCCCTGCTCTTGTTCTTGCCCTTGCCCTTGCCCGCACTCTCCTTTTTTTCTCTTTTCTCTAAGCTCTTTGCTCAAGTGTGATTTAGAATGATAGGGTTGAGTCATTTTATAAGTTTGAATGCCACTTTTAGGGTTAGTTTTTTTATTGTGTTATGTTTTTATCCTTTTTATATTTTTTTTGCGTTTTAATTCAAAATTGTTTTCTAAGACAAAATGTGAGTTGTTGCACAAAACTTTTGGGACATCCTTCAATAGTCCTAGTGATGTCTTGGATGTAAACGTCCTCTGCAAGTTCTGAAAAAATAGGTTTGACTTCCAAAGGCATCCTAGTGAAAAAACCCCTGCATGGAAGCATGGTAGGACGTTTCTTCGTTGTCCCTAATTCTTAGAAGCATCCAGGATGTTTTGTATTGATCAAAAGCAAGGGGGGATGTGTCCCCACATAACTATGCTTTATAATTTAAAAACTATATATTTATTTTTATCATAGTTACACGAGGACATGTCCCCTCTAATTTTGAGCAGTATGGGATGTCTTAAATGATTTTGGGACAATAGGGCGATGGGGAAACTTTTCTCTCATGCTTTCATTCACAACTTTTTTGATTGGAATGTCTTTGAGGCATATCTAGAAGTCATAGGACCTTCTTGGGATGCCCCATTTGTTTAGCATTTGCAGAGGACGTTTAGGACATCTCCAGGACTATTGAGGGACGTCCCATATGTTCTTTGCAACACTTCACATTTTGGGTTTAAAATATAGTTTTAAATAAAAAAGAAAAGACATTAAATATATAAAAAGGAGAGCATAACATAATGAAAACTTTAAAAGTGACATTCAAACTTATAAAAAGATGCAACCTTGTCATTTTAAATCACACATGAGCAAAAAGTTTGAGAAGAAGAGGAAAAGAGGAGAGCAAGTGTAAAGGCAGGATTAAGCCACAAGGACAAAGGTAAGATCGAAGAACAAGAGGTATGTCCTATGTACATTGTACAACTATATGCGACATTCTCTTGTTTATTTTTTTAAAAAGTTATTTATATCCTTTTTTTCCAAAATGAAAATAAAAAGTACAAAATGGGTTGGCAACAACTTGGCTGTTTTTTAAAGTTGTTTTTTTTACTCAAAATGAAAATGTAATATACAAAATGGGTGGACAATGGCCATGGCATTGGATGTGAAATACTAAAACCTAAAATACAATTTTTTTAACATAATTATTTATGTTTATTTTTTTAAAACACAAATTACTGCATTCCCTTGGTTTTTTCCTCAAGTAGTTTTTCATTTTTTTTTCTTTTCAAAATGAACATTGAATATTGAAAATAGTAAATACAAAATGGGTGAGCAATGACTATATATGTTTTAAGTTTTTAAATTTTTTAATATGTAATGATTGTTTTTTGATGTTTTTTATTTTTTAAATTTTCATGGTCTTTATCACTATTTTTAAAAATATTTTCAGTCCCAAATTTCAAAATGAGTTCTAATAGTGATAGAGAGTATGAGATGGGTGGTAGTGGTGACCTTAGTGGGGGGCCCAAGCAAAGAGGCAAGATGCCGCAACAATTAAAACTGGTAGTTCAGTGGTGAATGTCAAAAAGATTGATTGTTCTTCCAAGATGTTTGCTGAATTTCCTAGAGGACCGTTTAACCCAAAGAAATCTTTGCAACAATTTGCTCATATTATTGAGAAACCCAAAAGTGGATGGGGGAGCAAAAAATGAAAGTGTATTTTTTGTCTATTGACTTGGTATGTAAACATCACTAGAATCAATGCATGCTTATTGCACATTACCAAAAAAGAGGTTGGCATTTGTGAAAAACTCAACTTTGATCAAAAGGTAGTGATTGTTAGGCTTTTTAATGGAGATTGCACCTTGACATTCCAACAATTTGTGGCATTGGCATTGGCACCTATAGCAGCTATAGTAGAACTTCTAGGGGTTATTTTTCCCATGTTTCAGTACATTCTAGTTTTGGGATAACTGTAAGTGGAGGCCAAGGGGAAGAGGAAGGTTGTGGGGGCGGGCTCTAATCGAGTTATAGACATGTTTGATATGAAGGCTAGGGAGGAGGCTGATGATGCAATTAGAAAAATTTTCTATGTCATAGGGATCACATTCAATGTCGCTTGTTCTCTTTATTACATGGAGGCTATGACTAAGCCAAAACATGTCCAATATATGTGCCCCTGGGAAACACCAAACTAAGAACTATGATCTTGGATAGGAACTATTTCAATGTTAATTTATGAATATGAAGGCTGCATCGATGTCTCATGGATGCAACATTATCATGGATGGGTGGATGTATGTTAGACACCACCTACTTATCAATATCATTGACCCCTGCAAAGATGGACCATACTTCTTGAGGGAAGTTAACTATTGTGGAAAGCACAAATGTAGAGTTTCAGTTCTTGTTTTTGAAGGATGCCATTGAGGAGGTTGGCATTGCCAATGTTGTACAGGGAGTTACCAATGCAACTTATGTGTGCAGATCAACATGTAAGCCAACGGAGGCTACCTACAAGCATATCTATTGGACCTGTGTTGCGTGCATGCCATGAACATTGCGGTAAAAGACATTTGAAAAATTTAGTGGGTCAAAAAGATAGTGACTGAGGTTAGGGAGGTGCAAATGTTCATTTGCAATTACCACACATCGTTCACACTCTTCCGAAGTTTTTGAGAAAGGAATTCCTCAAGCCAATTAATATCCACTTTGCATCTTACTTTGTTTTGTTGGATCGGATGTTTGAGGTGGATGAGCCTTTGCAACTTATGATCATGACATAAGAGTGGACTCGGTGGCCAAAGTCCAAGATAGAGATAGGGAAGAGTGTGAAGGAAATGGTAGTGAGAGACAAATTTTGGGACAATGCAAAATACATCACATCAAATTTTGGGTTTGAAAGCCATTTTTTTCGGGTGAGGGACCCACTCGAGATTTCTACAATAAGCATATTCATATTATCATTGAAAAGAGGGGAGAAGCTAAACATGGCACTACATATGGCTTCATATGCCCTTCATCCAAAATGGTATGTGGAGAGGTCTGGTAGATGCACCCTTTAGGAGGACAACAAGGTTGAGGGGGCTTAATGAAGGCCCCCAAAGAAATGTAGTGTAGAGGAGGCTTCACAACTCAGAATTGAGTGGATCAAGTTTATTTAACTTGATAGTTATAAATCATCAGTGAAGATAGACATGATAACATTAGCACAAAATAAGCCAGTGAGTTGGTGGCAACTATATGGGTGTCCATGAAAACGACAAACACTTGCAATTTGCCTCCTTTCCCATGTTTCCAATTTCTTTGCTTCTGAGAGGAATTGGTTGACATATGGTTGGATCCACTCGCTTAAGAGGAATAAACTTACATCTAAGAGAGCGGAGAATCTTGTCGCTGTGCATAGGGCATTGCATCTGATGGATCACGAGACCCCTGAGTAGAATTAGACCCCAACATTATGATGGGATGTAGATCGAGGAACTGACCCAAGTTGAAGAGGAGCATAATGTGCAACATGGATTGATTGGGATCCACTTTGAAAATGAGGGTGAGGATGACAGTTCCAACGAGTAGTTCATGGATGTTGTTTCAGATGATGATTTTGATTTTTGAGTTGCCCCTTGGCCGACCATGTTTTTGTTTTGGTCTCTAGGCATTAACATGTTGAACAATTGATGTATTAATCAAAAACTTTAAAACTATAATGTATGATGTATCTAGTTCTACCATAATAATTTTGTTGATGTACTTTTCTCATTGTAATATTGCTGATGTATCTTGATTGAAGATTCTCTATCATTTATGATTTTGGTCTTTTACTCCTTGGATTAAAATTTTGAGTTTAATGATTAATGATATTGATCAATCACAATGTTTAATTTTACATTTATTATTTTGAATTTTAGCTTATTTTAGTCTCCAAGTCTTTTTGAGTTTTTTTGTATATTCTAATTTTTTTTATATTATTTTAATTAGCTGTCTCCCCGCCTTCCCCAAAATTTTGGAATTTTTTTTTTGTCTCGGAAACCCTGTCCTGCTGTCTCTGAGTCTTAGGTAATTATTATTTTATTTGTTCTTTTTTAATTTTCAAATGTAACTTTTTAATTTTCTAAATATTTTAAAACTTAGTTTCAAGGATTTTTTTAGGGATTTGATCCATGTTCTTAAAACAGTATATAGTTTTGTTTTCGTATAATTTTTTAAATATTTATTTAGACCACATTTTTTTAAAATTTTGTTTCAATTTTTTGTTTTATGTCATCTAAAGATGACCTTCACGAGTAGTTATTACACTAATGATATTTTAAAGTTTTAAATTTTTTTTAAAATATTTTATTAATCTTTTTTAGGGTTTTAAAAATATTAAGTGTTTTTAATTGCTAAATTATAACTAGAAAGGGCCCCAGACCTGCAAAAAAGAGTGATAGTTCGAACCAAGAAAGCTAACACCTTGGATTCATAAGTTACAAGACATACTAACATGCCAAAAAGGTAGAGACAACAAGCCAAATGACCCAACACAGATCAATAATGATTTTTATCCCTTTGTGCCACCATGGGACCACTTAACCACTCTGTCCCAGCTCAGCAAGGATCATCAAATCAGAGGTTCTTGAGGAAAAAACTAACCGCAGTCACCATGCCTGGCAATCATACACGTATCAGTTCATCCAAGTGTGTGCTTTGCTCCAAACCATACACGTCAGACATGAATAGAAGGTGGATACATATGCATAGCGTGCCTAAACAATGCATCCCCCATTATCACTTTCAAACACAATTCATTCACAAACAACAGAAAAGAAGAGAAGCTGAAAACTATAATATAAATCTATATCTATTTGCCATCCAACTATCAATAGTCTTCCCTAGTAATCTTTAGTCTTCATCCAATGACAGAGATTAACTCAAACAAAAAACTGACTTCTTAAAAGTTTCTGGCAGGTGGCAAATTACGCAGGCCTCCCTCTTATGCCATAGAAAGGTGTGTAGATGCTATTACATAAGTCTGACAACATTTCAGTCAACTATAATTAAATTTTCCAAATTTGCATCTATGGACTGTCATCTTCATCCTCAGAAGGACGACAGCAAGCGGGAGTATCAAAGTTGGAATCAAGGAAGAGCACCAAATTCAACCTTTTGGCCAATTCAATATGATCCTTACTTTGGGCCTTCAATCCTATCCAAAAGATGGTGTTGATGAAGGATGATCTCAGCTCCAACCCCTTGCACTTAACATCCAATATCTATATGCCCCTCATGCAAGGAGTGTGTGCCAGCCGCATTGGAGAGGAGATTGGCATAGCTCAAGGACTGTGCTATGTCAAAGACGTTCCTCTTGTCGATTGATTGTCTGGGATCAAGCACCCTATATTTCATCAATTTTTCTATTTCCCCACCTCCACAATGTCCATTTTCTTAGTAGTCTTCCACATACGATGAATCCAAATGTGCATTTAAGGATTTTGGATTTCACGGTCTACATATTTCAAGATTTTTTCCCCTAAATCCTCCCCAGTCAAAAGCTTCCCCTTCTCTTGCCATTAATACCAGTAGGCCCTGAAGCACTAGGAGAGCCCCCAACTTTCTTAGTTTTCACGCGCCCCCTCTTACTTGCAACAAACGACATATCTGTGCCAAAAAATATTGATTGTCTTGGGTCAAGCATCATGGATTTCATTAATTTCTCTATTTCCCCACCTCCAAATCTGAATCCAAATGTGCATGTAAGGATTTCGGATTTCACGGTCTACATATTTCAAGATTTTTTCCCCGAAATCCTCCCCAGTCAAAAGCTTCCCCTTCTCTTGCCATTAATACCAGCAGGCCCTGAAGCACTAGGAGAGCCCCCAACTTTCTTAGTTTTCATGCCCCCCCTCTTACTTGCAACAAACGACATATCTATGCCAAAAAATATTGGTTGTCTTGGGTCAAGCATCATGGATTTCATCAATTTCTCTATTTCCCCACCTCCAAATCATCCATTTTCTTAGTAGAGTCTTCCACATACGATGAATCCAAATGCGCATATAAGGATTTTGGATTTCATGATCTACATATTTCAAGATTTTTCCCCCTAAATCCTTCTCAGTCAAATGCTTCCCCTTCTCTTGCCTCTAATACCAAGAGGCCCTGAAGCACCAAGAGAGCCCTCAACTTTCTTAGTTTTCATGCCCACCTCCCACCCCCCCAATCTGACCTGCATTAGACGACATATCTATGCCAAAAAATGTTGACTAGGAGACCCTTGAAAAAAGGATTCACAAAAATCAGTATTCCAAGAATAAAGACCACAAACATACAATGCAGAATTGTAGGTATCCAACAACCATGAGAGGTTAACAAAGAAAAAGGAGAAATGGGGTCAATACTAGTCATAGTGGTTTGCTTCCATACAAAATCTAGCACATAAACCCTAATTTCAATCCCAATCTCCTATCCTCAACTGTCTCACTAAACCCATCATCACCCATATTTCATTCATTTCTTGCATAGCAGATAACTTTACTTAGAAAGCATTGAAGAGCAAGAGGGAAGAGCATAAAACACATACGTTTCCATGGTCACTAGTGTCAAATGCAGGTCATCGAAATGTAAACCCCTTCCATGCCACCTTTTCGAACCACCTTGCAAATGTTATCTCACATGCAGGAATGAGTCACATTTATGAAGGGCTTTGCAATAATGACAGGCAAAGGGGTGCCTTCCCACATAACATGAGAATTGATGGTATTTCATACACTTGGAAAGTCAATTAATCACCTTCACATACCACCTTGCAAATGTTATCACTTGTGTAGGAATGAACCACATTTATTAAGGCGTCTGCAATAATGACAAGGAAACATAAACTTTCCCACATAACGTGAGAATTGGTTATATTTTGCACACTTGAAAAGTTGATTAAGCAAGTTTGGAAAAGGCTTTTAGTCGCAAGGCATCGATCATTCCTTTTCTCCATTTTTTAAATTAATATTTTCTAGTGTTACATAGGGATGCCCTCCTAGATTTTGGTGACATCCCAAGGTTTTCAATTTTTCTTTTAAAATTTCTAATGGTTTTACTTTAAAACATACCCCTCCACCCCTAAAAAAGCTATTTTCAAAAAAACATTGAACCCAAATCTTGAAAGCATAGATTCCATAACCGTAACTGGGGAGTACTTGCCAAGGGAATTTTTTAGTAACTGAAGAGTAACAGACAGTTGGTCGATTAACCAGGAATAACCAACAAATGAAAACAATGGTTAAATTTATCTAAAAACATATTTTTTACAAATTGCAGAAGCAAAATAGATCAAATGAGTCTGTAAAACATTGGGAAAATGTTTTCAATTATATTTGAATACAAATAAAGTATAAAATCGCATAATCATGCGAATACAACTGTGATAGTGACACTGTCAAGTTGTCAACAACAAATTGATATAGTGATACTTATAGTCTTATACAAGAATCTACAAGTATAAATTACAAGAATCTATGATTTTTTCTTCCCTACTCTCTGGGAAACTAAGGGAGATTGAAAAAATCTTGTCCTCCCACTCGGCTGCCCCACCTTGCTCCGCCAAGAAGGTCGCACTTGCGCCTGTGGCTCCACCTCTACCTCTGCCTCTGCATCATCTTTAAGGATGTTCTCCAATCCAATCTCTCCTCTTGCTGTAGTTGCACCCTCCATAGCTTGCCTCTCGAAATCAACGATCTTGTCTTATGTGAACATGGGGGCCTCCTCCTGTGCAATCCAATCACTGTAAGGATCAATCTTATTTAGATTGATAGGCTCTTTTGATGCATTCTCCAACTTCTTTGTGCAAAGCCAAAGGTTGTATGGCACAAAAATCAAGTCATTGAAGCGTCGTTGGCTCAATTTGTTGCACTTTGTGGGAATGACGTCAAACAAACACCAATTGCGCTCATATCCAGAAGCCCTACAAGGTTGAGATAAAATGCGGAGGTCTAGCGTTTGAAGATGTGGGGTATTTCCACCCCAATTTTTTCACCACGACCTTGCAAACAAGTTATTCAAAACTTTGTAAGTAATTAATAATTGTAAATTTGTAACTGATAAGGTACAAGTAAAAACTTTATGTTCTATTATTTGGTGACTGCGTGGCTCTCCCACAGATAACTAGGGCTAAAGAAAAGAGCCTCCTCCTAGCTTGTTTGTAGTTTCGCAACTCTAAAATAATGAGGTCCCTCATCTCAACTTTAGGTGTCTTACTCTCAATGCATGTTGAAATCCCCTCCATAATCTCCTCACTAGCATCTGTGAAGCCATCAGAGTAGAAAAATTTGGGGTTAAGGTAGTACCCCGTTGCATGGATGGTTGGTAGAGTTGATTGTTCCACCTTCAATCAATCAACTCTCAAATGGGATCAAATCTAGCATGATCCCCTCTATGATAGTTTTGAACGACCTCATTGGCTCTATCCATGGCCTCATAAATTTAATCCATTGGATTTTGCTCACCATCCACCAATCACAAAACTCTCACCAAAGGCTTTGACACCTACAAAGTTACAAACAAGTTTAAGTTATAAACTTATAAATAAAATAAATACTTTAAGTTTAAAAAATTAAAAATAAGGGAAGAGACTTGAAATTTAAATTTAAATTTCAAGTTACCTTGATGATCTCTATAGCTCTCTTTTTGAACGCTTCACTGAAAATTGTCTTCTCAACCTTGACTCCATTAGCTTTCTTGGAATATGATGAGTCTACTCATGCTTGACACACAAACATTTGCTTATAGGAGTCAATAAACTGCAAATACTTTGCAATGTAAGAAAATTCATTGCAAACTTGGTGACACCTGCTCAAACCAGTGCTTTTCCTTTAGTATGCTCTTTTATCAAGTTGAGAACCCAAGGGTGATTGTATATATTTTGTGAGTTCTCTAGCTTCTTCTACAACCGGTTGCACCTAATCAAGTTTGCCTATGTCCTCCAAAAGAAGATCAAGGCAATGGGTCGTGCAAGAGGTTCAAAACACTGATGGATGTCTCTCTCTAAGAAGTCTCTCAACTGTCACAAACGCTGTTGCATTGTCTGTGACAACTTGGACAATATTCTTGATGCCCACCTCTAAAATTACGTACTCGAGCATCAAGCTCAAAGTTTTTGCTTTTTTTATTTTGTTTGATGCATCAATGGACTTAAAAAAAACTAGCTCACCATTTAACGCTGTCAAAAAATTGATGAGGGTGCAGTTCTTTCCATCAGTCCATCCATCGGAAAGAATGGTGCATTCCAACTTTCGCCACATCTTTTGATATTTCACAATTACTTTTGCATCTTCAACTGAATTTTGGAGCAACTTCTCATTTAAGTCTTTTGGAGAGCGTGCCTTGTACTCGTTTTCGCAAGTGTCAACGATGTCACCGAATATTTATAGTACGGGTTCCTTGCCACGTTGAAGGGAAGGTTGTTGAAGTACCAATTTTTTTTGCATGCTCTATTTACTTCCGCATGCGGCTTCTTGTTCCATCTTGTACCTTGTAGCGAAGGTTGTTCCGTGTGTGTTTCTAGGCACAAAAAAAGAGTGTATTTGACTTGAACTCGATGAGGATGTGCCATGGTGCTTGTGTTGACCACAAGTAGAGCTCATAATTTCTGTTATAGCTACATTTTTTCTTTGTCGATGTGGGAGCAATGGCCACTGTTAGGGATGCTTGCATCCTTGACCTCTCTAATTTATTTTCGTCCGACAATGCAAGCTTTATAATCATCTTTCGTTTTGCCTCTTCCGTGAGACTGAAGGTGTGATGTTACGAGAAGGAATGCATGCAAGGTGGTATTTGAGGCGGTTGATGCCTTCTGACATCTTTGAACAAAACGAACAAATTGAAACCGTTTGGGATGATTTAACCCGCACGACATATTTCCAAGCAGTAGTACGAACATTAGGGGGAGTCGTTTGCTTACCACTGACCGAGTTTGACCTTGATGCACTAGCGGATGCCATTGTTTGCTAATGGATAACTTACAAACATGTTGAAAAAAACATCAATTTTTTTTTTAAACATATTAAAATATAACATTTAAAAATATAATCTCACATCGTAAATTTGTAAATTTAATTTTAAACATCTTGATGTAACTCTAGAGGCTAGGAAAAAATATTGAAAACATTGAGATCGATTCTCTAGTGAATCTCTACAATAAATAAATCATAATGATAAACGAAAACTATAACAATTAAAAAACAACATAAACAAAAATTATAAAAAATTATGCATAAATTGTAAATAGCATTCCACAAAATTGAACGGAATGCACAAATATTTATCAAACATGTTTATAATTAAATTAACATTCATTTACATGTTGAGAAATTAAAAAAAAAACAAAAAACAAAAAACAAAAAAAACCAAATGTACTACCCTGAAAAAATTAATATGCTAAATTGTGAATTCTCCTTCCAATTCGCTCTTGAAAGCTCCAAATCTTGTGTGAATGCAATGAGGGTGTGTGTTTCCATTTATAAGACAAATATATATATTTTTTTCATTTTTGTAGTGTTTTATGAGTGTTTTGTCAACCTGGATGTGCATTGGAAGTGTCTAGACACTTTTAGGACGCGTACATGCGATGTCTCAGCGATTACTCGCTTGTAGGCAAAAACATGCAGTGTAAAAAAATGGCGAGTTTGAGCGGCGAGTATTCACTGCAAGTTTTCCCTCTCGAGTACTCGAGTAACCAACGAGTATTCGTTGCAGGTTTTTCGTAGCGAGTAATTGGTGAATACTCACCAGTGATGCAATCTATTCCGGAAAGTACCCTAAAAAACATTAAATAAAGTTTAACCCATAAATTTCATTGAATAAATTTAAAATATTTAAATATCATTTTTTATATATTATTTTACCAGGCGTCTCACTGCCCTCCCCAAAATCTAGCAATTTTTTCCCTGTCTTGGAAACCCCATCCCCACGTCCCCATGTTCCACCAACCCCAAAATCTAGCAATTTTTTGCTATCTCGGAAACCACGTCCCCACATTCCCCTATCCCCAAGACTTACGTAACTATGATAATTCTCTTTTATTTGTCTATTTAATTGAGGCCTTCCCAATGTGAGATATCCTTAATTAGGATACGTTCAAAGTCAAGGGGAAAGGGGCTTTACATGCCCTATTTGTCTTAGTCGAAGAGTTACTTAGTCCAACTCTACCATTTCTAGCACACTCTGTAGCTTGGTTTCTTGCTCTTCTTACTTGATTGAACTCAATCTTGACCAATTTAGAGCATAACCAGTTTTTTCCTTCATTACTTATATATTCTCCAACTCTAAATACTTCCTCCTCTTAAAGCAACATTAATTATGACTTGTGATCCACCTTCAATCATTAGGTTGCCCCAGCTGCCTCCTACAGAACTCTTTTCAAGAGAACCATTGACTCAACTCTATTATTTGTATCCTTTTCAATATTTAGGGAAAAATATCTAAGATACCGATTCATCTAGAATAGCAAAAGAATCTTGCCCGAGGACATACCCGATCTGGGTATAGGTTGGGTTCTTCTTGGGTTTGTCTGGGTTCTTCTGCCAAAGAACCTGGGTCGCCCAGATCGAACCTGGGCAAAATCTGAGTGCAAAAATGTCTTTTTTTCCGCCTCAAATTTTGACATAAAGCAACAATTAAAAAATAGAAAAACACATTGCAATCCCTAAAATTAAAGTGAAAGACAAAACATAAGTAAAGAACACAAATGATAAAAGCAAAAACACTTGCCTCTTATTTTCTCATTGCATACTTACCTTCCATTGCTGATCTAGGGTTGAAGCTTCATCAAACAACTTTGTAATCATTTTCCTATGCTGATTGAGGAGCTAATTATAATCATGTAATTAATTATTATTGATATTTATGATTATCATGACAATTGGCATTTGGTTGGTATTTTGTAGTTATTTTCATATTTTGTTTTTTATACGCAAACTATGTGGTTAATGTTACTAATTTCTTATTATTAGGCTAGAATTTCAATATTTTAAATTTATTTTTTGTATGGTCGAACACGAGCCATACCCAAGGCAAAAAAAAAATCGCCATATTTACGAACTCGTTTCTTTAAACCCAAATTGGTAACCTAGGGGAATATTAATAATGATTGTCCTTGAGAATCTCGAAAGATTCTGCCACAATCAAATGGACCTGGATTTCCTTTGCCACTCCATCGAAATTAATTTTTATCATATACCATGCTCAGGTGTACACCACTTTAACTCCTTGGTTCTTGTTGACCATTTTGGTCCTGCAAGCCAAAATCGGCCCCCCTTTTTTTTCCCTACTGTTTTGAGACAGTGCAATTTTTGATTTTGCACAAGTCTTGTTTCTAAGGACTCTGCAGGTTTTTCTATGGACTCTGTAGGCTTTTCTACGGATTCTGCAGGCAAGTTTTCTACGGACTCTGCAGGCTTTTCTACGGACTCTACAGGAAGTTTTCTACGGACTCTACGGAAAAGAGACAAGTTCCCACTTAGGCGACAAAAGGACTTTTGCAACTTTTCCGAAAGGCAATTTTAGAGGCCAAACAACCCTTGCGGAGGGTAGGACAGCACTTGGAAAGAAGGCCGAAAGGGTAAGTTTTCTTCAAAAATTTGTTCAAGGCAAAGATTTAGAAGGAAAAGCAAAGGCAGAATTTCTTCGGACAAAATGTCCGAAGGAATTCTTTCGGACATTTTGTCCGAAGAAATCCTTCGGAAGAAAATCCCGCGAAATGAAAAGACAAGGCAAAGGCAAGAATGATTTCTTTTGGACTTTTGTTCGAAGGAATTCTTTCGGACAAAAAGTCCGAAGAAATTCGGGAAAAGCCGCAGGGAAAAAACCCGAAGAAAAATTTTGAAGAAAAGGAAGTGATCATTCTTGCGGACATTTTGTCCACGAGAAAAATAGCCAAAAGAAAAGCCCAGGAAATAAGCGGAAAAAGTAAAGGAAGAAATCCTTTGGACATTTTGTCCGAAGGATTTCAGGACCAAGGAGCCCGAAGGACCCCGAAGGGCAGGTACCCTTGCGGGGGACTCTCGGCCAAGAATGAAGGGGGCACTTCTCCAAAGTCGAAGGGACACTTCCCCTTTGGGAAGGATCAAACAAGAAGGTCGAAGGAATTGCCAAGGAAGGTGACGGGCCCGAAGACGTCAAAATCAAGCATAGCGAACTAACCGTTGGAAGTTCAAACGCCCAGTGACGGATGCATAGACGTCAAATTTAAGGCGGTGAAATAGCCGTTGATTTTGAAAAGCTTAAGGACAGGCTGCGAGTGGACTCAGCGACGTGTCGAGAAGATAGCCCTTGAGGGCCGAAGGAGCCAGAAAGAGACAAAGCCAGGAAGAGACAAAGCGCAGAAATGGACAAAACGGCCCAGGTGGCAAAGGGGAGACGAGTTATTCCTGCAGTTGGAACAGTCTCTGCCACATGGTCATCAAGGGGCGCAAACAGTGAACGACGCGACTTGTTTTCTCCACTTTGCATTTATGAGCAGACAAACCGCGTGAATATTTTGAAGTAGTCTTGTTTGTAGAAAAAGAGGTGCGGCTCATGCTTTCACATTAATGTTTGAAAGCCAAAGTCAAGACCGGTGATTACACAGCATGGTTCTAGCAAGCCTCTTCTAGAAGGATGATATCAACAATAGTGACTTCCTCATCCCGATGCTCTCAACGCACATGGGCCACTTGTAAAAAAAGGTGCCAAAGTCTTTTCTAGAAAAGGCCAAAGTCTTCTTCTCTCTCTATATATTGTAAACTTCTCATTTTGAGAAGATCCTCTTAGCCCGTAAGGCAAACCTCTGCCCAAAAATCTCTTGGGTTGTAAGGCAGAACTCTACCGGATTTTACCTTGAATCAAGACATAGCATTTTTACCTCCATTCTAAGTTTGCACTTTCGTATGTGTCTATGTCTTTGTTCTGCGTTAAGTCATTTTTCTTTATGCTTTCGCAGGATGATTTCAGCATGTCTAGTGCATTGTGAGTTTTCTTTTTGCAGGTTAGCCAGAAGTGTCCATAGTAGGGATATAGGCGCATGTGAACAGGCTGCCATAGTGTGTCTGAGAGCACCTCTGGTAGTTCTTCCTCCCTATATCTTTACGGACCCCTGACTCACTGATACAGAAGAGTTTCCCATATCAAACGAAGTGTATGTTAGCTTGTCCTTGGTGAAAAGTGTATGTTCGAGCTAAGTAGATCAACATTTTTGGTGTATCACCTTCTAGTTTAGGTTTAGGTTCTGTTTTCAGCATCCTTCTCCCTTTTCAAACCCCCCCTTTTTTTATTTATTTGTTAGCAGTAGGAAATCCAGGACCTAAAAGATACATTAAAGGGAGCTAGCCCTTATCTAGAGACTCTCTCCTCAGTTTTGCTGTCCCCACAGGCAAGAGGGGAGTTTCCATTGTTGCGCGTGGAAGGCAGGAGCTCGGCCTCCTGTCAAGGGTGCAATCCACTGCGTCAACAGTTCTTATCTTACAAAGCCCTTTATCAAGGAAAAAATTGTTATATGTTTAATTTTAAATATTTTTATGTTTTTAAAAATATCTTTACCTTATTTTTTTATATTTTATATGTTATATTTTTATATCTGTTTATTTTAGCTTTATTTTAAATATATATATCTTGACAAATTAAATCTTTATTTAAAAAAATGCATAAAATTCCATGGCTCCTCAAATCAAACGTTGAAGGATGGAAGCATGTCTCACTACAAAGACAAGGGAAGAATCTTAAATGTAACTTATGTGGCAAGCCATTTCAAGGGCATTTAACTAGGGTAGTCGACCTCCTACTTCATAGAATGGGTGGGTCTTGGAGGGTTTGTTCTACTTGTCCAAAGATAACTATAGAAATCAGAGTGAGATTGGAGAGAGATGAAGAACAATCAATAGCTGGAAAACATATGGCAACGCAAAAAAACAAAGAATTCGAGAGGAACTTTCCAAGAACACATCAAAGGCTTTTTCTTTATAGATGTCATCATTATGGATGCAAATAGTTGAGGAAGTGGAACAATTTCACCACCTTTGGAAGCCAATACAAAATCTATATTTGGATGATGCGTTGGCCGATTTGTTTTATTCAAGTGCCATTCCATTCAACATGGCCACAAGTATGCGTTTTAAAAATGCAATTCAAGAAATCTCTAAATTAAGGCAAAGGATACTTCACTCCAATGCCACCTAGTTATGAGAGGATTATGACTACCCTTTGGAAAGGTCAAAAGAGAGGGTGACCGAAAACATGGTAGAGGTCAAGTCCTCTTGGAGTGTAACACGTTGCACTATATTGAGTGATGGTTGGTCTAATATCTGTCAAAGGCCATTAATTATTGTCTTGGTGTATTGCTCTCAAGGCATGTCTTCCATGAGTTTGAACCACAAGAAGATTTTAGAGTACATTTTCAAAATGTTAGGTGAAACAATTCTTGAAGTGGGTGAAGAAAATATAGTTTAGGTTGTTGATAATGCCACAAATTATCAGGTGTTGGAAAAAAGATTATGGACAAATATCGACAAGTTTATTGGAGGCTTGCACAACACATTTCCTTATTTTGCTACTTCATGACTTGGTCAAATTTCGTTGGATACACTAAGCAAATCCAAAGGGTGAGGACAATTGCATGCTTCATAAAAAACCACCACCTCACATTGAGCATTTGTAGGCAACATGCATCCAAGGAGTTATTGAGGCCTTGTGAATCTAGTTATTTGTTGCAATGAGTAGGAGAAATCTTCTCTTTCAACAAGGTCTAAGGGTAAGTGCACACAACAAATCATTCTAAACAACAACGTTTGGGAAAGTGCAAACAATTTTTTAAAAACGTTTGAACCCATTCTTGATGTGCTGCGCATGGTTGATGGTGACAACTCTTGTCTTCGCTTGCTTTATGAGGCTATGGACTGTAAGGAATCCATTTAAAAGACGTTCAATACTATGGACACTGACTACAAAGAAATATGGGATGTGATTGATGTAAGATGGAAAATGATGTGCATCTCCTTGCATGTAGCAACTGATTAACTAGATCCTAGGCTCTTACATATAGATAGAGACAACAATTATGAAATCATGAGTGGGCTATTTGAAGCTAATGATAGGTTTGTTCCAAATCCTAGGTTGCATCAGCATGTATAATTAGGGACCAAACAATGGCGTTCTAGGCACTAGAAGGGGTATTTGGAAAATCAAGAGCCAAGCATGACGCGCCATGACTTGAAGGAAACAAAAGGTATAATTCTTATGGATCAAGTACTCCTAAACTACAACGCCTTGGTCTTCGAATATTGAGTCAAGGAGAAAGTATGTCAGCATGTAAAAGGCTAAATTACAAGTTCATTTTTGGTTCTGGTGGGGGTCTTTGAACCGGTATGATGATTTTTTTCCTTGGGTTCGTCCATACCAAAACATATAAAAATATAGAAATTCTAGCCTAATACATAGGAAATTAGTGCCACTGTCATTAACCACATAGTATTTATCTTGATAAGTTGATAACCATTAAATGATTAAACAAAAATGATAAATATTAAAATATAAAATATTAAATATCAATAATTATCTTGTGGCTATAATTAATTACATTAAACTTTAAAAGTTGATCACCGTAGGGTGTAGGCAAATGATTAGAATGATGCTTGATGAAGATTCAAACCTAGAACAACAATGGAGGGCAAGTATGCAATGAGAAAATTGGAAAAATAAGAGGCAAGTGGTTTTCCTTTTGTCACTTTGTTTTTATCATTTGTGTTGTTTTTAGCTTTTGCTTTTATTTATACTTGGCTTTTAGGGTTTAGGAATGTCTTTTTTATTGTTAACTTGCATTGGTTTTGGTGAAAAAATGGAAAAAAACTGAAAGAGACGTTTTTGATTGTTTTTAACTTTGTGGACTGCGGCTTCATGGTCCTAACGCCCAAGGTTTGATCCTGGGCACCCAGTGCGATTGGGGTTCTTTCTAGCCGCATCCAGGGGCCCAAGGATATACCATGTGTAGTGAGGGTTAGGGTTAGGAAAATTGAAAAAACATTAAAATAAATAAGAAATCTATTCAAAGTTAAGGATAAAAATAAAAATAAAATTACAAACACGAATTACAATTTTCTAGATTCATCATGTCATTTGGTGCCATTCCATCCTTTGATATTGTAATGTCCCCTTCTCAAATCTGATCTTACAATGTCCGTTGGCTTAGTTTGGGAAATCCGTAGGCTATTCGGAAGGTGCAAATTAGGGTTTCCTATTTTTTAGGATGTCCTTGCTCGGAGTTTTGATGGCGAATTCTTTCTGGGCTTTTCGAGAGCTTCACAGAGGTATGTTTGTTTCGACTTTCTGAGCATTTTCATAAATTTACTATTTTTTAGTAAATTCTATTTTTGGCAGCTAGCAGGGTTGTCTCAAGGAGTTAACTTTCCTTTTCAGTTGACTCATTCAGTTTTGGGCTTCAGAATGCGGTCTCGGTGAAATAAGTTAATTTCACTTAAAAAAATAACATTATATTTTAACGTTGACCTTGGCCTAGTCGAAATAACTTAATGTTATTTTAAAAGGGGGACTTGAAGGGGGGGTGCCATCATTGCATGAAAAGGGGCGCCACTTTTGGAGATAAGGCTTCAAGGGAGGCCAACTGAAGCCTATAAAAGAAAGGATTGGGTTCTCATTTTATCATCTCGGTCTACTACATGGTTATGTTGCCGCTTTGGCTCTGGAATTGCTTCGGGGAATGAAGGCATCCTAGCTAGGGCATCGCTTCATGCTTGCAAGACAGCATCTAGTGGTGATTCAGTCATTGATATTTGTAGTTACTTGTGATTTGATATCAGTTATTTCAATATTAGTTTATTTGGTCTTATTAGTGTTTCAGTTATTGTATTCTGTATAACGCAGATCTAAGTTTTTACTCATAAATCAAAAATTACAAAAAAAAGGTTTTGGGTATCATTTCATTATCTTGGCTAGGCTTAGGCGCCCCTTTGCTCTAATTTATAGAATTTTTAAAGCTTGCAATTTATTTCTAGAGCAAATCACCCTTTTCAGCTGGGACGCCCTTTGGGGTTTGCATTGAAATTCGTGTAACAAGTTTTGGATGCAGATTGGGTCTGAATTTTGATGCTAACTTGGGCGCCATCTTAAGGAAGAGACTTTGCAACAGAAATCAGGAACATTGAACAAGTTTTGTGTGAGTTATGAACATCTGAAGAATTTAATAGGTGGCTGGTTTTTCTTATTTCTAAGAGCAAATTCTTCTTATTTTGTAAGCTGACAGTAGTATTGGCAGCGATTCTTTACTTGTTCAAATCTGATTTCAAAAGTTCAGTTTCTATTAAGTTATTGTATTAGTTTTTAGCTCTGCCCTATGGTAGCTACTTTCCCTATTGGGGTTAGCAAGCACATTCTGGGTGTAGAGCTCCGTCCTATGGTAGCTACTTTCCCTTCTGGGGTTAGCAAGCACATGCTGGGTGTGGAGTAGTTTCATTCTTCAGTATTTTCAATTAAAGCATTGTTATTAATTTCACTCCGTCATATGGTAGCCTCTTACTCCGCCTTGGATTGAGTAGCACATACTTGACGTAGAGTTCCTTTGTTTGTAATTTACTCCGTCTTATGGTCGCCCCTACTCCGCCTTGGATTGGGTAGCACATACTGGACGTTGAGTTCCATTTCTAGCATTTAAAAGTAGCAGAGTTGTTTCAGTATATTTGGGTTTATCTTCTAACCTTAACGGTATTTACTTGTAATGTTGAAATCCAATATCTAAAAATTAAAAAAAATTGGCTCGGGATATTTCAGCGGTATCAGAGCCACGTATCTTGCCATCCTGTGAGCAAACCATCTATGAGTGACAGAGAAAAAAGATATATTGCAAGAGAAGATAAGAAAATTGCAAAACAGTTCCAGTGGTATCAGGTTCCCGAAGGTCAGACAACTTCAGAGGTCTTGAGGGCATTGGGAGTCTTCTCAAGAAATAGATATGGCAGAAGGTGAGAGATCAGTCGGGGGTAACGAGAGGTTTACCAACCCTAGAAATGATAGTGGGAAGGGTAGAGAAAGATCACTAAGTCCCGAAAAGAGATTTGAAAAGAAGACGGATGCCTTGATGGATATGGTATCCCTCATGTTGGGGAAAGTGGGTCAGAACCCAACTCTCCAGAACAATTCCAGATATAGAGGAGAGCCTAGTGCCTCTAATCAATTTGATGGAAGTGTTGCTCAACTGGTTTCAAACAACACTTACATTTCGTCAAGGCCCTTCAAACCCACCTTTGTAGCACCAGTAAACACCCAACCTGATCCTGAAGAGAATTCTTCATTTGTGGAGCAATTGAGACGTGGCCATGCGGAGTATGATTCTCTCCCTGATGACATCAAAATGGACATGTCCTATAATGAATTTATAGATCATAAGAGAAAGAGTAAGGGACAAGGGAGAAATTATGACCAAAGAAGAACTCCAGCACAAGGAGACTTGCATCAAGCTATCAACAAGGTTTTGCTTTCTCACTTTGACGGAAGTGATAATAACTCTGCTCGAGCTTGGATTCAGAAACTAGACAACTATTTGGCTCTTAGGCCAATGGCTGAAGAAGACGCGATTAAATTCGCTACGCTACACCTAGATGGGGTGGCGCATGAGTGGTGGTACCATGGCCTAGTCACCTTGGGTCATGGATCAATCACTAGCTACGATGAATTCACCAATAGACTCATTGAGAGGTTCGAGAAGGACCCAGAAGTGCATTTTAGGGAGTTGGCGCAGTTGAAGCAGTATGGCACTGTTGATGCCTACATAGCTGAGTTTCAAAGACTTTCAGTTATGGTCACTGGAATCACTGAGAGAAGATTAGTGATCTTATTCAGCGAAGGTTTGATGGAGCCACTCAAGGGATGGATCAAAGCTTTTGATCCACCGTCCTTACAAGAAGCAATGAAAAAAGCTAGAAACATGGAGTGGGCTGCTCCCAAAACAAAGTTCCATTCTAAACCATCATTCCACAAGAAGGATAGAGGGAAAAGGTTTCATCAAAAGCCTTATCAAAAGGAGTTTAAACAGCAGAAACCTCTTGGCACAAGATTGGATCCGGAAACTATCAATGAACTCCGAAGAAAGGGGCTATGTTTCCGATGTAGAGATAAATGGTCTCCAGATCATGTTTGCCCAAAGGGAGTCAAATTTCACCAGATTGAGTATTATTCAGCTGGTGAGAGTAACTCTGATTTTTCGGACCAGCAATCTGATCCCGAAAATAGTGAAGTGGAAAGAGCTCTTGAAGAGTCCGAAAGCGAAAAAGAAAGTGGTGGTACGTTGGCTCAACTTTCAAGCTTCCAAAATAATGAGTCTTTCAAAATTCGTGGGACGATCAAAGGGCAGCGTATCGTTGCTTTAATTGATACTGGAGCAACCCATAATTTTATTGATGAAGCTGTGGTGGCAAAGGAGTTGCAAACAGAAGATTTTGAAGGGTTCAAAGTTATGGTTGCGGATGGGTTCCACATCTCTTGTACTAAAAGGGTTCCCAACATGTCAATGCAATTGGGCAATTACGAAGTCAAAGATGACTTCTATGTGGTTAATATTGGAGATACGGATGCTGTCATTGGCATTCAGTGGCTGCGATCTCTTGGAGAGATCTCTTTAAATCTGCAAACCATGGAACTCAAGTTTCAATCCGATAGAAAGAAGGTGGTGTTGAGAGGGATGTCAAATGGTGGTCCTCGGATTGTGTCATTCAAAAGGATGGCAAGGTTGATACGTCATGACCAAGTGGACTGGGCTGCGGAATGCATGGTTCTTCCGGCTAGTCCTGCTGAAACGAAAATAGAGTATCCTCCTGATATTCAATCTTTACTCACCAAGAAGAGTAAAGTGTTTGCTGATTTACCTCCTGGACCACCTCCTGATAGAGGTTCAGAACACATCATTGAGCTCAAGGAAGGAGCAAAACCGGTGATCATAACTCCATATCGGTATCCGAAGAGGCAAAAGGACGAGATCGAGAAGAATATTCAAGAACTCTTGAAGATGGGTTTCATACGCCCAAGCAAGAGCCCCTTTGCTTCTACAGTGGTTCTTGTGAAGAAGAAGGATGGTACCATGCGCATGTGTGTGGATTATCGTGCTTTGAATCAAAGCACCATCAAAAACAGATATCCCATACCCAGGATAGATGAGCTCATTGATGAGCTACATGGGGCCAAGTTCTTCTCAAAGATTGATCTGAGATCGGGTTACCATCAGATTCGAATGAGGGGATCGGATGTGGAGAAGACAACTTTCAGATGTCACTATGGCCATTTCGAATTCTTAGTCATGCCATTTGGGTTGACTAACGCCCCGGCTACCTTTCAGTTTTGCATGAATCGTATTTTTCAGAGTCATTTAAGGAGGTTTGTGTTAGTATTTTTTGATGACATTCTGATTTACAACAAGACTTGGGGAGATCATCTTGAGCACTTGGAGGAAGTGCTTAGTATCATGGAATCTGAGAGCTTGTTTGCAAAAGCTTCCAAATGTGAATTTGGGATGACGGAGTTACTATACCTTGGCCACATAGTCAGTGCTGAGGGAGTGAAGGTGGACCCAGAGAAGGTCAAGGCAGTAGTTGATTGGCCACCTCCTGAGAGCTTAACTCAGTTGAAAGGTTTTTTGGGTCTTTGTGGGTCTTTGTGGGTTTTATCGGAGATTCGTTAAGGGGTATTCACAGAATGCTGCTCCCCTTACTGATTCACAGAATGAGCTCGTGTCCGGTTTTGGCAATACTGGATTTCTCCAAGCCATTCGAGCTGCAATGTGATGCATCAGGTGAAGGAGTGGGGGCTGTCCTGATGCAAGATAAACACCCTATCGTGTTTGAGAGCAGAAAATTACGAGGTGTTGAAAAAACATATTCAATTTATGACAAAGAAATGCTTGCCATTATGCATGCATTAGCCAAGTTCAGACAGTACTTGGTTGGGAACAAGTTCGTGGTTAAGACTGACCACAATAGCCTCAAGCATTTCATGCACCAGAAAGATCTAAATGAGAGGCAACAGAAATGGGTGAGTAAGCTTCAAGCTTACGACTTTGATATTGAATATGTAAAAGGAAAAAATAATATTGTGGCCGATGCTCTCTCCAGGAGACCTCATCTTAGCTCATTGTGTGAGCTTACTGCAGATTGGAGAGACCTGTTGCTTGCTGATTATGCTAAAAATCAGTTTGCAACCAGCATTCTTGAGGGTACTTTTCATGATGAAAGGTACAAGATGGTTGAGAGATTGATACTTTATAAGGGAAGAATCTTTCTGGTCGCTGATTCTACGCTGAAGAAGAAGATTCTTTTGACTTTTCATGATATTCCAGTTGCTGGTCACCAAAGTTTTTTCAAGATGTATCGGCAGATCCGAGAAAGGTTTTCTTGGAAGGGATTGAAAGGAGAGGTACAATGCTACATTCAAGAGTGTCCTGTTTGTCAAGCGAATAAAAATGAGCATACATTACCAGCCGGTTTACTGCAACCACTCCCTATTCCCAATCAAAAATGAGAAAGTATCTCGATGGACTTCATCACAGGGTTGCCCAAAGCCCAAGGGAAGGATTGCATCTATGTAGTGGTGGATCGGCTAACCAAATTTGCTCACTTCTTCGCCATTACCAGCACTTTTTCTGCAGCCCAAGTTGCAGATCTGTTTTATCGAGAAGTGTTTAAGCTGCATGGATTGCCAATGAACATCGTGAGTGATAGGGACAGCAAGTTCCTAAGCAAGTTTTGGCAAGAAGTCTTCAGAATGAGTGGCACTGTGCTCACCCCAAGCACTAGCTACCATCTCCAAACAAATGGGCAAACTGAAGTGGTGAACAAGTGGTTGGAAGGCTACTTGAGAAATTATGTGTCAGAACAACAGAGAACTTGGGTCAAGTGGCTGCATATTGGTGAGTACTGCTACAACTCTACTTTTCATATGTCAATTAAGATGTCTCATTTCTTGGCACTTTATGGGTATGAGGCACTAAGTTTTGCAGATTTAGTGTTTGGTGATAGCAAAGCACCCCTAGCCAAGGATTTGTTGCAGCATAGTCAGGACATAATGAAATCTTTGAAGGATAATTTGCAGATTGCACAAAATCAACAAAAGTTGTATGCGGATCAGAGGCGTGTTGAGCGTTCTTTCGAGGTTGGAGATATGGTCTATCTTAGATTACAACCATATAGACAATCTACTCTCAAGAAGAGTGGAGCCGAGAAGCTCAAACCTCGCTTCTATGGGCCCTTTAGGGTCATCAGAAAAGTTGGAGCAGTAGCTTATGAATTAGAGTTACCTTCTGATAGCAGAGTGCATAACGTCTTCCACGTGTCTCACCTCAAGAAGGCACTTGGACATAATGTGATTGCTTCATCCCAGTTACCACCTTTGGATGAAGAGGGACAGTTGGCTCTAATTACAGTGGAGATACTTGATGTTCGAGAACGTTCTTTGAGGAAAAGAACCATCAGAGAATACTTGGTAAAGTGGAAGGACCTACCTATGGAGGATGCAACTTGGGAAAATGATGAGATCTTGCAGCATCCTAGTTTGCGATTGCTTGAGGACAAGCAATTTTGGGAAGGGCGGACTATAATGTCCCCTTCTCAAATCTGATCTCACAGTGTCCGTTGGCCTATTTTTGGAAATTCGTAGGCTATTCGGAAGGTGCAAATTAGGGTTTTCTATTTTTAGGATGTCCTTGCTCAGAGTTTTGATGGCGAATTCTTTCTGGGTTTTTCGAGAGCTTCGCGGAGGTATGTTTGTTTCGACTTTCTGAGCATTTCCAGGAATTTACTATTTTTAGTAAATTCTATTTTTGGCAGCTAGCAGGGTTGTCTCAAAGAGTTAACTTTTCTTTTCAGTTGACTCATTCAGTTTTGGGCTTTAGAATGCGGTCTCGGTGAAATAAGTTAATTTCACTTAAAAAAATAACATTATATTTTAACGTTGACCTTGGCCTAGTCGAAATAACTTAATGTTATTTTAAAAGGGGGACTTGAAGGGGGGGGCGCCACTTTTGGAGATAAGGCTTCAAGGGAGGCCAACTGAAGCCTATAAAAGAAAGCATTGGGTTCTCATTTTATCATCTTGGTCTACTACATGGTTATGCTGCCGCTTTGGCTCTGGAATTGCTTCGGGGAATGAAGGCCTCCTAGTTAAGGCATCGCTTCATGCTTGCAAGACAGCATGTAGTGGTGATTCAGTCATTGATATTTGTAGTTACTTGTGATTTGATATCAGTTATTTCATTATTAGTTTATTTGGTCTTATTAGTGTTCAGTTATTGTATTCTGTATAAGGCAGATCTAGGTTTTTACTCATAAATCAAAAAATACAAAAAAAAAGGTTCTGGGTATCATTTCATTATCTTGGCTAGGCTTAGGCGCCCCTTTGCTATAATTTATAGAATTTTTAAAGCTTGCAATTTATTTCTAGAGCAAATCGCCCTTTTCAGCTGGGACGCCCTTTGGGGTTTGCATTGGAATTCGTGTAACAAGTTTTGGATACAGATTGGGTCTGAATTTTGATGCTAACTTGGACGCCATCTTAAAGAAGAGACTTTGCAATAGAAATCAGGGAGATTGAACAAGTTTTGTGTGAGTTATGAACATCTGAAGAATTTAATAGGTGGCTGGTTTTTCTTCTTTCTAAGAGCAAATTCTTCTTATTTTGTAAGCTGACAGTAGTACTGGCAGCCATTCTTAACTTGTTCAAATCTGATTTCAAAAGTTCAGTTTCTATTAAGTTATTGTATTAATGTTTAGCTCCGCCCTATGGTAGCTACTTTCCCTATTGGGGTTAGCAAGCACATTCTCGGTGTAGAGCTCCGTCCTATGGCAGCTACTTTTCCTTCTGGGGTTAGCAAACACATGCTGGGTGTGGAGTAGTTTCATTCTTCAGTATTTCCAATTCAAGCATTGTTATTAATTTCACTCCGTCATATGGTAGCCCCTTACTTCGCCTTGGATTGGGTAGCACATACTTGACGTAGAGTTCCTTTGTTTGTAATTTACTCCGTCTTATGGTCGCCCCTACTCCGCCTTGGATTGGGTAGCACATATTGGACGTTGAGTTCCATTTCTAGCATTTAAAAGTAGCAGAGTTGTTTCAGTATATTTGGGTTTATCTTCTAACCTTAACGGTATTTACTTGTAATGTTGAAATCCAATATCTAAAAATTAAAAAAAATTGGCTCGGGATATTTCAGATATCATTTCCGATGTTCTGAGCAATGTCACCGCATTCGTCGAATTTTATGCTAGAAATTCAAAATTCGTCGAACTTCACATTGTTGCAAAAAAAACAGATTCAATAACGTTAAAAAATCACGATTTAAGGCTACAAATCGTGATTTACGTCTAAAAATTGCAATTCATGGCTAAAATTGCGACTTAGGGTTAGAAATCACGATTTAGGGTTCAATGCAGACTGTGCGTGTGATTGTGCGTGCGGCTCCATTAGGGCGTAGGAATAGTAAATTTTTTCGGTGTTATCTCCGTTAAAATTTCCTTTATAAAATGATGCGGTTTAGCCTTGTTATTACTTGGTATGCTAATATTTTAGAGTTTTTTATAATATAAAGCCATACCCATTCAATAGCGATTTTTGTAATATATTAATACAAATGTAATTTATTTGTTATTTATAGAATAGTAATATATTAATGTAATTAATATATTTATAGTTTTTAATATAATATAAAATATTTATAATTATATTTTAAATTTACACATATATATATATAGTTTTAAATTTATTATTTATAAGTTTTTTTTAAACATATATATTTTTAATTATAGATTTAAAATATATTAGTTGCATATATTTCTTTCAACTGAATTTAATCTCAAATTTTATCGTTGAATTTTTAGCTAACAGATTTTATACTCCACGAATTCAAACACGAATTTGAAGGCAGTGACTTAGGTTTAGAGTACTCAACTTATACCAATCCTTAGGGAGAAATAAAAAATGAAACTTACTCATTGAGGATGGTTACACGTTGGGCACTTGAAACATCAAAAATGATGTCAGATGATGAAATGGCATCAAATGACACGATGAATCCAGAGAATTGTAACTCAAACCTTATTATCATGAAAACATACATTATTTCAAAACTAAAAGCATCAAGGGTTACGCTTTAACATGTTAAGCTTAAATCCTAATGGTTATGGTTTAAACTTTGCAGTTTAATCCTAAACCATTACCCTAATGAACTTTAAAAGCAGTAAAAAATAACAAAAAATATTTACCTCTTTTTGCCGCTCCTGTGAAGGAGGAAAGTGTAAAATGTTGTGCCCTAGTGGAGGGGGAATGTGGCTTCGAATCTTCAATTTACTGTTTAAAGGCGGAATGCAGCTTTGAATCTTTGACTTGCAAATGTTTCAGTTTTCCTGTGCACTGTAATTTTCGGGATCAGTGTCGTCAAAATGAGGCCAAAACAAAAAAAGCAGGGTTATATAGAAAAAAAGGATGTTTTTTGAAAACCTAGCAAAAACTTGCAAGTAATTGAATGTTGACCCAGGTTTTGATAGATACTCGACACGACAAGTCAAATCGGCACAGCAACTTTGGTGAGCGGTGATTACACGAGGACTCACAAGTTTTTGGTGGTTTCTACTACTAGGGGTCTAACTAGTTTTGCATTGCACACTAACCTAATCTATAACAGGTGTTTTAGGGTGCTATAATTTCTTGATTTTAAATGCCTCTCATGGAACTTTCAACGTCCTTACTTTTGGTGACTTAGATTATAGTTTATGGATATTCATGGTGTTTTAATGTCTTTATGTATGCGCTAAGGAAATTTTTTTCCATGTGCTTATCTTGCAGCAAATATAAACTTCTAGTTTTTGTACCATTTGTTGTATAGTGTGGTTATTTTTTTGTCTTATAATACTTGTTTTACTTCTTGATGAGCTTATTATTTTTGCATTTTTTTTTATGTTACCACTTGTCTGATGCACAGGAGTTGAAAAAGTTGTTGAAGGAGATCTTGTGTATTGCAAGGAAGTTGAAGTAGATAAACAAAATCCAAATAAGGAGGCTAAAAATGAAGCCAATGATGGTGATCCTGCATATGAGTTTGATGTAATAGATGAGGCTACGGAGAGTGATTTGTCTCGAGAAAGTGTCAATGTAGCAATGGTAAGATGGTCATATGTGGAAATTCTTGACTTATTGTTTAAACTAGTTATTGCAAAACGATAAGCTCCCAAGCATGTTAATCTCATCCTTTCTGGTTGTTATATACGCATCACCAGGTTTTAGAATCAATGAGATATAGTGATATTCAGAGTGCCTCTAAAATTTCTGTTTTAGTCTAAGTAGCAATTCCTAGTACTAGTATGGATACGGATACGCCAATATGGCAATCTTTTGGGGGCTTGGATATGTTTTTAGATACAGCTGTACAAAAACATATTTAAAATATTAAATATATAACCAAATAAACAAAATTAACCACATAAGATACAAAGTAAACAAAATAAGTTAACTAACCACAAAACATACTGATAATTAAATGCCAAATGTCATGATATTCAGTGGTCGAATTTAGATTAGTCTGAGAACAACACATAGAGCAATTGTTACAATGTATGGACAAAAGTGAAGACAAATCAACATATTCATTATTTTCATATTAGTTTCAATGTCGTCATTGAGAGCATCATCATGTGATTGATCGGAACCACAAGCAGTAATAGTGCCACTCCCACAAGGAGTAGTTGTAATGGCGTAGGATTAGCAAAAGGAAGGAGTTTCAGTCCTAAGCAATTGAAAACATGAAGGTGAGAGAGCAAATGTGCAATGAGAGGTAAAAATGCAATGAAAGGTAACTGTGTTGTTGTTGTCGTCTTCTTTTGATAAAATGAATGTGAATGTTGTTTTTATGGTTTTTCCTATATTTTATTGTTAGTTGTTTTTTGAAGTCCATATTTGACTTTTTATCAAGTGAAATAAAAATTAAATTAAATTAAATTAAAACACTTTTTTGGGCCACAGATCCTACCCAAATACAGCCAGGATACTGTGGATCCTCCAGCAGTACCTGGCCATATCCAGGCAGGATTGGACCAGGATCCGTATCTGAAACGGATCGTACCAGTATCCAGGGGTCTGGGGTGAAGGATTCCATAATGTAGGTTTTAGTAATGCACAGCTTGTGTATGGTAATAGAAATTAATTTTGTAAGAAAAGAAAATTCAGCTCTTGTGGATCCTTCTGCAGTATCCTGGCCGTATTCGGGCAGGATTGGACCAGGATCCGCATCTGAAACAGATTGTACTAGTACCTAGGGGTCTGGGGTGAAGGATCTGGTAATGTAAGTTTTAGTAATGAAGCTTGTGTATGGTATATAAATTATATTTATAAGAAAAGAAAAAGATTCAGCTCTAGGTATCTTGTAATGTATCTACACCGCATGATGGCCAAGGGAAGAACAAACTAGAGTGGACACCTCTCTTTTTATTTAAAGTTTTTTATTCTCTTGTTGATCACTCCCATATTACTTTTGATGTATTTTTCCTTGTATAGATGTTGCTCTTTTCATTTTAACTTTAGGCGTAGATAAGTTTGGAGACAACTTGAGCACTTCCTGTGCTTCATTTATATTTGTTAGAATCCTGTCTCATTGGACATCTCTCTCTCTCTCACACACACACACACACATGTATGCATGTGTGGGAAAAGGCATTATAAGATAGCATATTGATCAATTCCAGGACTTGCTGTGGGAAATGGAGTTGAATTCCCCCAAAAATGGTAAAATTGAAGATCCGTTATAATACCAGCCTGTCAGAAAGTCTAATAGAAGAAGATCCATGAACACAGAAGAACTGCTTGCCCTTCTCATGGGTATTGTGACCGATGAATCTGTGGGGCATGATGAAGATGGATGGCCATTGCAGCAGAATGTTAGTTATTCTAAGACCATTTTGGAAAGTCAAGAGCTTGAACACGCTATTACTTGGGGAGATCCTGCTATTCAAAAAGTATCTTCTAATAAATGTATGCCACCCTTTTCAAAAAGTATCTTATAATAAATCTATGCCACCCTCTTCAAAAAAGACTCTAGATGGAGAATATGGTGTTCATTGTCAAAGAAATTGGGGACAATTAACTTTATATTTGCTTTGGTTTTGGCCATTTCTGATTTTTGCTTCCATGATTGTATTTTTACTTTTGATTACAAACAAATCGTATTTTTTTTTTTGGTTTAAAGACCTTTTAACAGAGGGTTGCTGCAAAGATTTTACTAACTTCATGAATAATTACTGAGTGAGTATGCATAAGACTCACAGCTCTATTAAATTTTAGGTTATGTTTTCCTTATCATTTATGCATTAGATTTTGGAGATGCCTGGAATTCTCTTTTGGTGTATACTACTTGATTTGACGTTGAGAACATACTCTGTTTGTGGTCAGTTATGAATATTATTTCGATCTCTTTATTTTCTCTTTCAAACATTAACTTTGAGTTCTCACTCTGTTTTGGAGCAGTGGTTCCCTTTCAGGCTGATTACAGCACTGTTTAGGTTCTCCAATCAATTGCATTTATCTTCTTCTTCTATATATACATCTTTCTTCAGTCTATGTTGACTTCTCTTATTTGTAAAAATTCCGGTAAATGGTTACAATGGTGCATGTATGGCCTGGGAAATAATAATTATATTTCATATGGAGATGAGTAGTTGAAACACAAAGTGACAATAAGAAAGTGAAAATTAAATGGTTGAGTCAATATCTAGCGGTAAATGTTTGCATAAACAACGTAAGTTGTTTGTATATGGTCCTTGAGTCATTGCCAAGAAAAGGTGCCACTCTTGTGATGTGGGTTAGATGATCAGACATCAGCTATATGGTGAGGTGAGTGCAAATCAGTTACACCATATGTTATTTGACCTTCTTGTTGTATCCATGGATTCATTCTTCTGGGCATGGAGCCCAGTCTCTTACAAATTCAAAATGTTTAATTGAAGGATCCTAAACCATCAAATATGATATCTTTGCAATGAACTTCTTAAATTTTTTGAAACAATTATTTTTCAAAACTAACATTTGAAATATTCCATATCACTTTTGTATTTAGTATTTAATGATGATTAAAATCTTGCTAATTATTGCCATTATATTATTCTTATTTTAGATCTCGTCATATTCTTATCAACAGATTGCAAATGCTGATGATATAGCTCTGGGAAAGTATACAATTGATGATGTTGTACTACCTCTTCCTGGGTAATCATTACCTTTGAATAAGAATGAATTACACAATTAATTTGAATAATATTTCTTCATGCACTTGGTTTATATCTGTATCAATGATATAGTGTTTGAGCGGGAATGAAATTTCTGTTCCAGGTCAAGAATAATTTACCCTGCAAATGATATCGCTGAAACATTTCATATTCTAGCTGGAAAGGTGTGTTACATGCTATGATACTAAAACCTTGTCTTGATCAGAAAGTTTTGGAAGTATGAATGTTTTTGTTTCTTTTCTAGTTTGTGTGCATATGCAATGCTTCAGATTTAGAGACGATGTAAGAGTTGCATCGTCTAAGGACTTTTTCTGTACATTTAAGGATTTAAGGGCTGGTTCTGGAACCTGAGGTTTATTGAGCTTATTACTTTTAAAATTTATGACTCTAATAGAGTTGTTGGAAATGTTTATTTTATCTTCTTTTTCTTGAATAAAAAGCAAAGCTGAAAGTGTCGTTTTGTTCTTTTGTAATAGCCTTGCAGGTCTTTTGTTTCTATGCTTATGGAAGCTTAGCATTTACCGGTAGCTAATTTCTTTGCTTTTGTTCGTATATAATTGTTAGAGATCATAGCATTTGCTAAGGAGCTTTGAGAAATGTACATAATAGCTAGGGAAGCTGCATTTTTACTGCAGATACAGAGGAAAGTCTAGATCCGATTTAGCATTTCTCTTCCATGAATGCTATTCTTTACTGATCTCGTGATTTTTGACAGAATCCATTCTGCTGTCTTAGAGTTGCTGATCTGAACCTCACACCTTGACCTGGATGATATTGACTCGAAGGGATGTTTTGTGTGGCTTGGCTGGAACTTGCTAGCACTCTACTTTTTAGGTGTATCATGTTTGTTTCTTCCTATAATATGAAATGCTATGTCGCTTTATCTTGTGTATCTTTAGTATGTCTTTTCTCAACTAGTCTTGACTATGGGATTGCATTGTAATAAATGCAACTACTCTCTACTTGTCGAATTTTATGTAGCTTCTTTATTTTACATCGTGACTTACATTCTTCACCAATCCACACAGGTTGAATTCCCAGCTTTTATTAGATAGCAAAATTAGTACCTGTTGTTGATGCAATCTGGATGGAAACAAAAACGTGCTTTCCACAATATGTGTATATCCAAGTGTGTGCTTTTCAAAGTAGTGCAATCACTCCCAGATTCCATGCAGGCATCAGAACAGTCGGTGTGTGAGTAAACTGTTTAGGAAAAAATGATCCATCATACCCTTCTAAGAAAGAAAGAAAGAAATTATATTGATGTTAACAAATTATCAAAAGTAGATCAATGGGACTCAAAGAGTGTTCAACTATAATATGCTAGGGTAAAGGTACCTTAGACTACAAAAAAGGTAACCAAAGCACTAAAGAAATGTAAACATAAGATACCAAACCATGATGTGTGTTTAGCACTTGTCAGGGTAGATTATTCATTTAAGCATCATCTCACTGCACCTTACAGGCTGAACATGAATAAATGTATAAAGGACATAAACAAAGTGTAAGGATTCCCTCGATCAATCACACATGCATAGATAACAATGTAATGCCCAACAATACTTGATTTATTCCCATTAACTTCATCAAAGATGAAAATAGAAAGCATTGGGTCCGTTGTCAGGAGTCTACCATGACTTCAAATCCAAGGGGTCTACAGGCTAGTGTTTCAAAAGGCATGGCCATTTCAGAAACCATACCTGTTTTCTTGTTTCGTGCAATGTAGTATTAAACATGCTATGAAGAAGGTAAAGGGGATTCCTCTAACTCCACTCCTCAAAACTGAAGTATAAGGTGGTATTTTCAAACTGCAAGGATTCAAGGAAAATTTCAACTCTAAGGAGAACCGCAGTAAGCAAGAGGGTCTTCTATCACTGCCCCGTCCAAAAGTTTCTTGCCTCGATTCTCAAGGAAGGAGGACTCTTCTCAAATGCCAAGGGATGTGAATAGATGGGTCTCCATCTACAACAAAATTGATTGAGGAGGAGCCATTATTCTACCCAAATTCAAAGGGATTCTCCCCTCATTCAGTTTTAACAAAAAGAGGATTCGAACAAGGTAAGAGATAGGATAACGAAAGGGAAAAAATTGTGTACAAAAATGATAGACCAGCAACCATCATGGAATCCAAGAATAATTTTCAACTCTATGGAACATAGAAATATTCTTTTCTCTGAATCAACATAGCTGGAAATATCTTCATGTTAGGATTGGATTTCTTTTATCCAAGAAAATAAATGGGATGAGCCTATTCTATCCCCTGTGCCCATATCAAAATTTCGAAAGAAGTCAGCATTGATGCATATGAATATAAGAAGAAGGACAGATCCTATACCCATCCCCCAATTCAAGCAATGAGAAGGAACCACTATTCTTCTCTTTAAGAAATGCTTCTATTCTAATCCCGAACTCCAGACTGTGATTTCAAGCCTTATGTGTATTCATTTACACTAAAAACCTGAACATAGATTCATTTGGTCTTCTTTCCTTTTTAAGCTCCCCCCAAAAATCTCTCTATTGAGAATGAAACTACGCATACATCAAATATGTTCGAACTTTATTTGATGCACATAAAGGGAAGAAGGATCAAACTGTCGATGCCAGAAAACGTACCAGCACCACAGCTTGAAAGTTCCAATGCATGGGAATTGCAATGGGACCACCTTTGGGTTATAGAGGCCGGCTTCTCCTACTCCAGTGCTATCCTCAATGAATTAGGGGTGAAAAGGGAGAGAGATAAAACATAAAAACAGCAAATGAAAAGGAGGGCAATGCACTAGAATATGCATAGAAACAAGGCTGCAGGCCCAAATGAAACACCCCAAAATTTGCTTGCAAGAGGTAAAACGTGCATAGATATAAAATGAGGGCAGAAACAAGCCACAAAATTTATTTAAATGCTGAATAAAAGTACACAATTGCAATTATATTGCCAAAAATGAACATAAATGAAGTTACAGCAAGGCTGAGGCAATATAATTCACAGTAGGGCTGTCACAGAGAGCTGAAATAAAATTCCATAGGGTGGAAACCAGAATAAAGGAGAGACTCTCTACTTTTATACAAAAAACAGAGAGAACGGGAGAGAATTAGCCCGCATATGAATAAAGGAGAGACTCTCTTTTTTCACAAAAAGCAGAGAAAGAGGGGGAGAGAGTTAGCCCAGATACTATGCGCTTACATGTCAGAAAAATGCAACCAACTTCAATGCAAAGGCTGCTCTCATTTCTCCATGTTTGCTTTCTTCAAGAGATTCCCATCAATGCAAAAAAAAAAGAGCAGAGCCTTCAATAATTTCCACTGTTTTTTAGCATGCCCAACGTGTTGGAATTTTTAAATGCAAAGTAGCCCCCTGCTCTATCCCCCTGCCCCCCCTACAGTGGCATTTCCATCTTAGCTTTCCACTTCTGTGGATTTTCTTTTAAGTTTAGAATTTTAAAAGCTTCCAAGCATGGAAGGTCCCTCCACCATTTATAATAAAGCAAGAATGCCTTAGTCATTTTATGTATTGCCCTTTGTGGTCTTTTTAATATGGATACAAGCTTAAAAAGCTTTCAAATAAGAAGGTGCGCTTCATCCATTTTATTTTAAAGGTGGCCATTGTTTAATTTACATACATTAAGCCTATGCTATATGGTGGAGCTCGCTAATTAAAAAAAAAGTTGGGCAATGCATTTAATCAGTCCCTGAGCTAAATAAAAGATGGGCTGCTGTGAATTTCCATGGTGGATAGCTCAGATTTGGCAGGAGATTTTGCAAACGTCCACAGTGCAGAAATTTGCTAATAGAAACAACATGCAGACATCAAGCAAATGTTTCTCCCAAAACCCACAACCATAGAGGAAGAAAAAAGAAAGAACAAGAATCCAAACAAGTTAAGCAATCTCTACAGCAAAGGAAGCTTACATTTTTATTTCAAGAAATGTCAAGGGATGGAAGAATAAAGGGTCTACAAGCTCCTCGATCTTTCCCACGAGTTTAAGGGATGTCTTGGCTGCATATCTTCATTACTCAAAGCTCCCAATCTCCACTTCTTGAGGCTACAATTTGTGCTCTCTTGTCCAATTACTTCTCTCTCCCTCCCTCTCTCCTTTTATTTTCCCAAAGTTGTGAGAAATGCAAGTGTGTAAAATGAGAGAAACTGCTTCCTTTTTTCCTCTATCTCCCATGGTCCATTATGTTCACACTCTTCCCCAAGTGCTGCAAATTTCCTCTCAAAGTCCCTTCCATGGCTACAAATATTCTAAAACTTGTCTCCCCATTCACCAAAGCAACAAACTACTTTCACATAACTACTCTCACTTGTGAGAGTTTAACTTGCGCTGCCCAAGGAGGTAAACTTATGCCATTTTGGTCCTGCAATCTCGTGTATGCTGCCAAGGGGTGTTTAAATGTCATTGTGGGAAATTACCTATTTTCAAATTCAAATTCCCCACACTCGAGTATATATATATTTTATTTATTTATTTAGCTGACACTTGCTTATGAAGGGGTCTTGGCACTTGTCTAGGACTGAGAAATAGAATATTACAAGACACCTCACCTAGGATGCGAACTCACCCTTCGCATCACTTGCCTTGTCATCATGTTAAGTCACCTATGCTCATAGTTTAAAAACTCGGACTTGGCAAATACTCGGCAGCCAAATTTTTTCCCTGTACTCGGAACTCGGTAACTTTATCGCTACTTTAAAATAATATATAAATTCATGAAATAAACTGAAACACAAAAAAATGAAATGAATGTAGGGAACACATAACTCATAGTCATAAATATGTTTTATATTAGTTTTTGAGCAAATAAGAGTACAATGCTTTATTTTAAACAAAAAAAGAGTACAATGCTCCTAGAGGTCTCTAAAATCATGGCATTTAGTTCGTGATGTTACACGTGTGAGGTATGGAACATAGGTCGTGTAAAATTGTGATATGAGGTCATGAAGATGATTAGATAAGCAGATCGGTGTAGAACTAGACGTATAGTATGTTGTTCATTCACGTTTTTGCGGCAAAAGTCTATATGGGAAGGAAAGAGAAATGGTTGCAGAAGACTTGTGTACAGGGGCTTTCCGTTGCAAAAGATTGTAGCACAACGTGATGAAGGAAAATCGTGTTTTATAAAGTTGAACCAATTGGAAAAAGATGCATAATGATTCACATCAAAGACGCAGTACATGCGTCAAATGGGACTAGTCATTAGGGCACAAAACAAAACGTGAGCAAAACAAGGAAAAACAACCAGGACGCTAGGGCAGACAACCAAACGATGAACAATTCCGGGTTGTGGCCAAGAAAATACATCTAGATTTGATGCTAGGGTGCTACAAGTGTACATTTATGGAAGTAGGTGAAAACCCCAACACAGATAAACGAGCCAAAATTGCGACAATGGAAGCAAATGATGTTTTTTTCCACGTTTGGTATGTAGACGACTTACCCGAGTCAACATCGAGTAGGGTCCCCAAAACCTGCAGTTGAGTAATCGCAGTTAGTTACTTGTTAACCACAAGTTTTGGGCCCCTACTTGCTTGCAGTTAAATGCAGTGGGTAACCATTTTAGAAATTTTGCAGGTTTTCTACGGTTACTCGCTTTTTTAATACAAAGCTCGTGCTAATTACAGGGCCCAATTTCTGTTGTCACCAAATTATGCCCTGTAATATATCAATGCATGGAATTTTGTTGAAGATTACCCTTTTAATGTTATTTTTTGTGCAACTGTCATTTCTGCCCAATATCGTCCTATTGGCATGGTCAAATCATTTGCACCAGTGTAAATATGTACCCCTTGACCTCAGATGGTCAGGATACAAGCTCCTATAATTTGCAAAAGCCCAAAAGGAATCAAGGTTTTTCATCAATAAAAACCATCATTAAAATAATAAATGCAGCTATGAAGCTCTAGCACATTTTTAATACATTACCAGGAACTTGAAATTTAAAAAATTATTACGCTGTTAGGGCATATCCTACAATTGAGATATCGTAGGCATATGGTGGAGTTTGGAGCCCCATTTTTCCTCGAAAATATCTTTTTGAGTCCAACATAGTGGTGGAGCTAGATTGAGGCTATCACCAGTCAACAAAAAATTCATAGAGAAGGTGATGAAGTTAGATTGATATCTATTTACGTTTTTTAGATAAATTTATTTAAGATATCTGTACCACTTAAAATATTACATATAAAAAGCCCAAAAGTTATGTAAATGCCACATATTTGCAAATGATTCACAAGCATGCCGCTGCATGCCATGAGATGGCCAATAATCAAGTACAAAATATCAAGTATCATTTAATTGTTCATCACGTTGCATCAATAAGCATATCAAAGGAGAATGTAATAAACACAACCTGGTTTAATTATGTTACACGACCATCTAAGCAATGATAAAAATGGAGAATTCATCAAAGTGTTTTTGAAGAGAATCGTGCCTCTAGGCAAGCCTCTACACGAAGTGGGGATCTAAACCAATTATTTCGATTATGATGTCTTAAATTTATTGAATTCCTCTTATGAATATATTCAATTATATGAATCCGTATTTAACTTATTCAATGCTGCTCCTTCAGTCAAGTTGTACCAATAAGTGAGGTTTGTCAAGAAAAAGTTGTGGTTTGGGCTAGTTGTGTGGCTTTGGTTAAGGTCATTGAGATCACCATTGGTTTTAGGACTTTAGTAGAGCATTCACTCGATTCCGCATTATTAAGGAAGGTTTCCTTCAGATAACCATTTGGTACTATTAAGGGCAGCTGGAAGGATAAGTTTCCTTCTGATAACCATTGAAGAGAAAATGACCGATAAACCAATAAAAGAGAAGAGATACTAACAAAATCTTTATTCTAAAATTGAACAGGGGAAATTGCTACAAATTTTACAACACTACACAAGATTTCACTTGGGAACCCTTACGAAAAAAAAAAACCCAACATAGTAACGTCCTTTACTATTGTATTAATTTAATTGTCTTGCAATACAATAGTGTACTTCTCAATTTTGTTTTTCCCCTACTGCATGTGCAAGTATATATAGGCACATCAATAAGTAATTGCCTAAGCAATCTTACAATACCATGGGTACCAAAATTGTGGGCCAAGAATAAAACCATAATGATTCTACATAAAACTATGGGTCATAACACTGTCCATATTATTACTATAGGTAAAAATACCTATGGGATCACCAAAAATGAATTTGTTCCTAAGAAAATTCAGTGGTGGGAAATCTTCGATTGGGGGGCCGTTGACTCCCTCAAAGCCTCCAAACGGGGTGATGCCCCAAACCCCAATTGGCGTGTCTGGGTATACAATACGTAAGGGGTGTAACATGTGCAAGTATATAACGAATATCCAACGTTCTACTTGTTGAACACTTTGCATAGGAGTTCACAGTTGCCTAATTTTAGTAGCTAAAGGCAGCCATGCTTATCGATTTTTTGCACCAAGAATTTTTTTTAGTACTCACAGTGCTCGTAAGTGAATCAACAACATTCTAATGTGTCCAACTTCTCCAACAATATCTTCTCGTCCTCCACCATTTCTCGATCAAAATGATATTGCACATCAATATGTCTTGTTCAAGAGTGATACTCAGGGTTCTTTGCAAGACAAATTGCACTCTGATTGTCACAATCTATCCTAACAATCTTTTGAATGAACCTAGCAGTGGAACACAATCTTTTAAGCCAAATTGCTTCCTTACTTGCATGAGTAGCAGCCATGTACCCAGCCTTTGTGGTGGATATAGCAACACTTGTTTGCCATTTGCTCATCCAACTCACAACCCCATTGAACAAGTTGAATACATCTGCACTGGTAGATCTATGGCAGTCAAGATCTCTAGCCCAATCAAAATCCACAAGCTATGTAGATTCAATGACTTGCTTTCACCAGGGTTACCCTGATAGCATATTGCATAGTCAGATGCCCTGGGTAAGTCCTTGAATATCCTCTTCACTGCAATCCAATGTTCCTTGATCAGATTTGACATAAATCTGCTCACTACTCCCACTGCATGAGCCATATTAGGCCTGGTACAAACCATTGCATACATCAGACTTCCAACAACACTAGTATACGGGATTTGAGACGTGCTCAATTCCCTGTTGTCTCTGGACATTGTTCAACATATAGTTTTTGACCAGCTAGAAAAGGAGTACTCATAGGTTTACTTTCTTGCATCCTAAACCTTTGTAGAATCATTTTGGTATATTTTCTTTGATTTAACCACAATTTTCTATTTGAAAGATTTCTTTTAATTTCAATGCCCAAAATAAATTTTGCAGCACCTAGATAATTAATATCAAATTGAGATCATAAGTGAGACTTGACTGATCATTTCCTTATTCTTACCAATCAACATGTCATCTACATACAATGCTGTGATAACAAAATTTTCATCTTCCTGTTTAAAATACACACAGGGATCAGCTTTGTTTCATTCAAGCCCAAGGCCCAACACATACCTATCAAATTTTTGATTCCACATCCTTGGTGATTGCATCAAGCCATAAAGAGACTTTTTTAGCCTGCACATGTCGACCCAATCCGACACTCAAGAAATATTTCATTGGGAACTCCTTGTGCTAAGATTGTATTCGCAATGCACAACTTGGTTGTGGTGGGGTGATTCTAGAGACAACTCAACAAACACAATACATGGTTAATAGGAAAAATAGTACAAATAATTTACACAATAATAAAATATAACAAATAACGATATTATTGGAATTATGGGTGTACAATCTAACCCAAAAGGTGAACCTGGCTTCCATCGAGTGTTACTGCCTCCGCATGGACACCACTCACTAGCGCTTTCAACAACGTTTGTGGGAGAAACTTTACATTCAAACTTCACACAACCCAATAGCTTCCTTGACACTCTAACTCTAAGACGCTAGGAGTCTCTTTTTTGTTGTCTTCTTTATTACCTCCTTAAGTGTGCCTTCTTGTTGTCTCGTTCTTCTATTTGTGTCTAAATGTCTCCTTTTATTGTTTATGACTCATTGTGTGTGAAGGAGAGGTTATGCATTCTTTTATAGAATCTCAAGGCTTTCCACCTCATCTAAAGATAAAACAAGAAATCCTCTCTAACCAATCTTAGTTAGGATTAGTTTTGACATGGGACAACCTATCAAATAAAATCCCTACCTAATCACTTAATGGTAGACTTTACCTAATATTTCCTAGACTTTTCCTAATAATAGATCAAATATTTCTCAGACTTAAACTAATATTTTCTAGACTTTTCATAATAATAGACCAAATATGTCCTAGACTTTATATAATTTTCTAGAATTTTCATAATAATAGACTAAATATTCCAAAAGTTTTATGGAATCGCTCTTTCAAAATTAATACGAATAAAATATCATTTATTTGGGAACGTCTTGATCCTAGTGACCTATTTACTATGACGGTGATATTTTGACATTATTATGACCATTTATAACAAATATTAACTCTTTACTACAAACAATTTTCCTTAACTTACTTTGACCGTTACTATGAAATATTTACTATTTACTTTATGACATTCTATGGTGTGCATCGTTATTCCTTGGCAGGGGTCAATAACTTCTAATGGATGCTACTATTAATTACACTTTACATCAAATTATTTACAACATCTCATCTGAAGAGAATTAAAAATTTCATGGAAACTTTTGGTGCTGACACGTACCAAAGCCTCCTTTCCCTTTACCTTAAAACTGTATGGTTGCTTCATGTAGATTTCTTCCTCAATCTAACCATGAAGGAAAGTCGTCTTTACATCCATTTGTTATATTTCAAGATCGAAAGCAGTAGCAATACCTAACATAAATCTAATTGAATTTAGTTTAGCAACGAGAAAATATCTAACCAAAATCAATTCCTGAGAGAATCCTTTTGCTACCAGGGTAGCTTTTTACTTCTCCATTTTTCCTACTGCATTATAATTCTTGAATACCTATTTTCAGCGAACAGGGTTTTTCTACCTAAAGGTAATTTCATCAAGTCCCATGTATTATTTTTGTCTAACTCCGTTTCTTTCTCCATAGCCTTCTTCCAAGACTTATTTTCATTTGAGCCAAGTGTCTGTTTTATAGTCTTGGGTCTTCATCAATAACTGATAAAATTGTTAAAAGAAATACATAATGAAATCAGGGGGACTAGACCTTTCTAGTATTCTTCTCACTTAATCTAATCTTCTTAAAACCGGGGTTTCTGGTTTTGCATCTCTTGATTCCTCTACTTTATTTGAATATTCTTCTTGCAACTCCCTTTCTGGTTCATCTTCTACAGTTGTTTCGAATTCAAACACAAATTCTCCCTTTTCTAATTTAATATGAAACTATTTAGGTTCATCCTTTGGTTGTCCTCCCTGTTTTTGAACCCCCTTAAACTCTCTAAAGATAACATTTCGACTATAAACAATCTTCTAAATTTCTGGGTTTCGCAACTTATATCCTTTTACACCAATACTATATTCAATACATATACACTTTGCTTATTTACTATCTAGCTTAGTCTTTTTTCCTTTTGGAATATACATATAAGCATCACAGCGAAAAACCCTAAAATATTTGAGAGAGGGTTTCTCATCAATCCACGTTTCTTGTGGAGTTTTATCAACCAAGGCATATGTGGGTGATCTATTGATCAGGGAATAGGTAGTTGTAACTATTTCTATCCAAAATTGTATATATAAGCCTATAACTCTTAGCATACTTCTCACCTTATCCATCAGAGTCCTATTCATCTTTTTTGCAACACCATTCTGTTGTGGTGTATATGGAGTTGTCTTTTGCCTTTCTATTCAACAATCCTTACAGAATTGCTTGAAAGCTTTGGAGCATTATTCTCCACTATTACCATTTCTTAAGACCTTAATCTTCTTATCTGTCTAGTTTTCAACAAGAGCCTTAAACTCCTTGATCTTCTTGAAAACTTCATATTTTTATTTAATACAGTAAACGTATGTTTTTCTCGAGCAGTCATCTATGAAAGACTGTCATGTCCCCTTTTCTAAAAATAAAGTAATTCTATTATTAAAATAAAAAGTATTTTTAAATACTTTAAATAAGAATAATATGATGCTTTGATTTGTCAAAAGTGTTTTATTGTTCTACTTTTCACTTATTTGGGGACTTTGAGGGTCATGGGTGTTCCAAGGCCTTAAGTGAAAGTTATAAGGGAATTGGCCCTTTTAAACATTTGAAGTTTCCCTCCTAAAGGAACGCAACCCTTGGAGGGACGAATATAAAAAGGAGATGATGTTTCAGTGTGCAGGAATGCGATTTTGGATATTGATTTTGGAGTCTAGGCATGAAAAACTTAATTCAAGGCTTTGGAGATGAAAACCTTCAAGGTTCTAAAGGATTAGGGACGAAACCCTCTAATTCGCATAGCAGGCAACTTCATTTCAAAGGCTGTAATTGATCATCATTTTCAGAAAATAAAGGTTTTGACCCTTCCTAGGGTGTGATGAAGTAATTGCAAGAGTGGCAACTAGGTCGAGGGTGACTTGGTTTGAGGCCATTTTTAGGGCAATGGACTAGTTCGTGTGTTTGAAGACCCCTATCATAGGGCTGCACTACATTTTGAGGAATTGAAGACCCCTTCTAGGGTTGCGGGAGCTTAGTACATGCATTACTATTTTTCCAAACTAGGGCGACTTGCCTTGGGAGCCCGTTTGAGGGTTTGAAAGGCTATTTATAGCCTAAAACACATTCAATAATTTTCTATAATTATTTGTAATTTCTAATTCTCATATCCAACATTTGTTGTGGAAAGAAATCACCAAAAATCAGATATTTGGTATTGTTGCATCTTCCTTCATATTAGTGATTTGATAGCTGAATTGGTGGGGTGATTTTATGCCCTAATACTTGTTGTAACAATTGATAATTCTCTGTGAGGGTTTGCATAGTTATTGGTAGCATTTTGTAAGGGTTTCATTGAAATTTCAGATTGGAAAAACACCTGTAATATTCTGATAATTTTCAGCATATTGGCACTTAGGGTTTGAGTTTGGTATGTTCATTTGGTGCCCTAATTTTTATTGGAATATTTACTAAACCGCTGTTAGGGTTTGAGAATATGTTATTACAGCTTTGGTGTGATTTTTGAAGAACCAGGGTTTGCTGTAAAAATCAGAAAAATATATTTTTTGGCTAGGGTTTGGAGCTAAAAATCAGAATTCAGATATTGTCCCGATTTGGTGATATTACAAAGACACAAAATACAATGACTTTTCAAGAGATGGAACTTTCACATGTCCAAACACATCGCGTATGTATTAGACGCAAAATACCATTTGTTCTAATAGCACTATTAGGAAAATTTACCCGAGTTTGCTTCACATATACACAATGTTCATAGAAATCAAAATCTAACAAACAATTAGAAATACCTTCAGCCTTACCTTTAGTTTTTAGTGCTCGAGGGCCTCTCTCCATTATGACCCATCCTCTGATGCCAGAGCATTGTCTTTTTTGTAGGTAGCATAAGAGTTCGATTCGATGCATTTCTATCTTCAAGAACAACCGAGCTATTATACCCATCAATGATAGTGTTTGCCTCAAGCTTGAACAGTGTTCCATTGTAGACTCCTCTTGCCAATATCATGGCTTCACGGACCATCTTGTAGCTTTCCTTGTTAAATACCACCTGCACATCATTCATCTTGCTTACATAAATTAGATTTCTAGCCAAACCTGGAATGTGCAAAACATTAGGGAGGGTTTGAACCCTTCCATCTTTAAACATCATCTTGACTCTCCCTCAACCAACAATCTTGTAGGTAGAGTTGTCTCTCAAGAAGACCACGTCCATTTATCTTTTCATAGTCACAAAACCACTCCCTTTGGGGAGTCATATGGGGCATCCATGCGAGCATGATGCTATCAGGTATAGATCCCTTGAGTCTTCATTAGGGGTCTTTGTTTTTGCAGATTAGGAATCATTAGATGGCTTACCCTTTCCAACCTTTTTGGATTTGTTGTCATTCTTGAATGCCTTTTTTTTACCATAGTTCCATTATTTTCTCTTATCTTTTGTTGTAGCCTTAGATTTATCTCTAGACTTTGACTGTCTAGACCTTTTTTTCTCTCTTGTGAACAACATCTGACAATCAAGGCATCCTTTGTTTGATCATCTTCAACGTATTTTTGCCTCATTTCTTCTGATAATAAGGCTTTTACTATGACTTCAATTTTTAATGTCGACACAATGGTAGTTGTTGCCATAACTAAATTATCCCAAGAGTCGAACAAAGAACAAAGCAATGTAATACACTAGTATTGTTGCCATTTTAATTTCGACATAAAGTAACTGACTTACCATAGTATTGAAAGCATTTAGATGTTCGACTATAAAATCACTATCATTCGTTATCAATGAATGCAACGTCTTTCGGAGAAACAATTTGTTTACTAGAGATTTTGTCTGATACAAAGTCCCCAACTTCTCTTAAAGTTCCTTAGCAGTTTTCTTTGTTGACACATTTAGCGAAACATAATATAACAAACATAATCTAATTATATTCTTCGCCTTTCATCAATCTTTTCCCAATATTCTACCTTCATACCTGCAGGATGCACTCTTGATACATCAACCCACAGATATTTGTCCACAAAAAAAAAATTCCATTTTGAGCTTCCACAGCTCAAAATTCTTATCATTGAATTTGTCAATTTCCATCTTTGTGCTTCCTGTCATTCTTTTTCACATAAAGATTTCCGCGCACAGTGCTCCCACTCATGAAATAGTTTATCATGGGTAAGTGAAACCCTTATTCTTCACAAAAAAGCTAAAATTTAGCTCTGATACCAATTGAAGAGAAAATGACCGATAAAACAATATAAGAGAAGCAATACTAACATAATCTTTATGTTAAAATTGAACATGCGAAATTGCACACACGATACTTTAAAATACAAGATTTCACCTAGGAAACCTTTACGGGAAAAAAAATCAGTTTTTACTATTGTATTAACTTAACTGTCTTGCAATACAATAGTGTACTTAGTCCTGTTTTTCTCCTATCGCACGTGCGAGTATATATAGGCACATCAATAGGTAATTGCCTAAGCAATCTTACAATACCATGGGTACCAAAATTATGGGCCAAGAATACAACCCATAACGGTTCCCCATTAAACTATGGGTCATAACACTGCCCATATTATTATTATAGGTAAAAATACCAACGTGATCACCAAAAACGAATTTGTTCCCAAAACAATTTTTCTCGGGGACTCCTGCACCCCAATCCTCAATTGAAGGGCTGTTGGCCCCCCACACCCCCAAGCTATGTTGGAGATTACCTTCATCATTGGAGAGCAAAAGCTCGAATTCAATCAATCAATCATCATCATTGCATTATTCAAAAAAGATAGGTTACATTTACAGGCCTCTTGAGGCATAACCACCTACATAACTAATAACCGCTCACCAACTAATCACTACTATGAACTATACCTATGACACATCACACTCTACAATCATTAAATAATTCATGTACGCACTAAATATCTTTAACACCCCGCCACCCCCCTTAGTGTGGATACGGGTGAATACTAAAAAATTGACCACCTAAAGACAATTAAAAAAAACTTATAAACCTAAAAGCATCCTAAAACCACTTAACAAGAATAATAAACTAATACAAAGACTTGAGAAACAAAAAAACCCCAAAAATATGTATTAACTAAACAACAAACCCTAATTAATTTCCACCACTACCACCATTGTAACTACCTATCTCCCGCCATCGCCATTGCTGAGAACCAGGCTTTTTGCAGTGATAGAGACTGCCACCATGTACAACAAGCCACAGTCCACCGTCAGCATGCCAACCCATGTTCTGTATCCTGCGAGCACTAGTTCTGTTGCTTGGGGTTCAATACGGCTGACCAGGCTCCCAGGTTAACTAAAAATTCCCACAAATAGAAAGAGCCACATAATCACCATTAGGAAAGCGATTAACCATGTTAAATGTTTCAGTGTAGTAGCTTGCACCACTAATGCTACTTGAGACTATGTGGTTCAAGGTAGCTGAAACAGTTTCTTTTGCACATTGATTAAGTGTTGTCGATTTTCTACTCAAGCCTGTTCCTCTTGCAGACGAAGGGCAACTTCAACTGCTGCCATTGCCGCCTGTCTCTGCCTACGTCTATGTATAACAGTCATTGCCCGAGCCATGATGTAATAAACCCAACAGCTTGCAGAAGGAAAAGAGTGAAAGAGGTAGAGGCATCCTCAACATATCAAATTTTGCACTTTCACCCAAGTGCAATCTTTTTGCAAGATCCTTTTTATAGAATGCTTCAAATACACCTTTTCCTTGTATAAACCGAAACAAAACCAGAACTCTATCTAGTGTAATCTCTAACACGTGTTTCCATTTGGATCACCTGATATCAATTCCATCTGAAACATAAATGGATGACTTTGCATAAACATAGATGAATTCCAAATTTGAAATCGGAATAGCAAAACAACCATATGCCTCTTGGAAAGCTTTATGAGAGCAAGGGAAAATTTGCACAGGCCTGATTTGGATGTAAGACAACTGTATTCACGGTAGCTTGACTTTCATATCCTCTTCTTACCACCTCCTTCACCTGACACGAATCTGCAAAACAAAAACTACTGGGACAAACAAATGACAATGGGGTTTGCACGTGGTCTACACTGCTAGCCCATTGGCAAAGATAGACAAAAATAGAGGGTTGACACTCAACAGGGTTTGCACGTGGTCTGCACTGCATATCTCTTGTTTGCCTCCTTATATCAGAGAGGCCCCTCAGGAACCAGCTCCGATACCAAATGTTGGAGATGACCTCCATCATTGGAGAGCAAAACCTCGATTTCGGTCAATCAATCATCATCATTGCATTATTCAAAAAATATAGGTTACATTTATAGGCTGCTTGAGGTGTAACCACGTACATAACTAATAGACACTCACTGATTAATCACTATTGCTAAGTACCCAGACACATCACACTCTACAAACATTAAATAACTCATGTGCACACTAAATATCTTTAACAGCTGAGGCAATGCCCTGGACCCCAATTGCCATGCCTGGCTATATAGTACCTGAGGGGTGTAACACATGCAAAGTATACAATAAATATCAAACATTTGGTACTTTAAAGTGTGGCAGGAAGGAGAGGCTTCCTTCAGGTAACCATATGTTACATCAAGGACAGATACAGAAATTTGCTAGCCACCCAGTTCAGTTATATCTAGAGCATTTCTATTGTCGATTCCAGAAGTGATAAGTAGTCACTTCCATAAATTTTTGAAAGTAAGGTGTCAAATGGCTTGCTGGATTGGGCGTTTTAGAAGTGACAAGATTTTGGATCTAGCCAATCTTGGTTAGGTCTGGGGTCATGAGATGGGCATACTAAGTTTTGTGTTCTACAGACTTGTTGGAGGATCACTATCTAGTTTTAGGTCAGTTAGTGGAGGGTCATGTGTTGTCGACATTGGTTATCTAAATGCAGTGGAGGAGGGGGACCATGGATGGTTGTCAGAATGGAGCTTCGAAGAGCTGTAGTTTTGCAGGTTCAGGGTTATCATGTTTGTGAGAATCAAAGGTTTGATAGTTCGTGGTTTGAGGTAAGCAGCAGTTCAAAGGGTAATGATCTTAGAAATAAACATTGGAAGGGGTGTGGGAGAAGTAAACTTCATCTCATCAAGGTCTAATGTTGATATGATATGACAAAAGTAAACAGAGATGAAGCTAGGATTTGAATGGCTTTGGAATGTCAAAGGACACAAGAAATGTCTAAGGGGTTGTCATTTTAAAAGTCGTGTATTATAAATATCATTGTATGTTATGTTGTAATTTGATATAGAATGTTTGCATCAAGGAAATCATGTTTGTATGTCTTCCCTTACTCATTTGATGAATACAAATGTATTTTGCATTTCCTTGATTATTACTATCTTGTAAAAAGATATATTGATGATACGTTGCAAATTAACAAGTAATAAGCTTCCTGAGGTTTGTTGCACTTTTATTCCTAATAAGCTTTTGAGTTGGCTGTTGATGTATATTACTCTTGACAAGGACACATCTTCTTCCTGCCTGAGACTACAGATGTGTTTGAGTCTACCTCTTCTATGCATGTAGCAAAATCTATGATAATCATTCTTGGATCGTAGCCTGAGGACATTGTTCCCATTTTTGCATCTCTTCTTTCCCAATGCATAGTCTATTTGGATGCTCAATCTTATTAGAGGAGGATATGTAGATGGTGTGTTCATATTTATAATCATTTTAGAAATTAAACTATCAAGAACTGCGTTCTGCTTGACTGTATCCGAAGTCAATAAAGCACCAGATTTCGGATATGAAGCCAACACTTGATATTTTTCCCTTGCTCTCTTCAATTAATAACCTGAAGGTTCTGTTGTGTTTCAAGGAGCAGCAATTCCAACAGCTGGAGTCCCACTGCCGGTCACAGATGCTACCTCTGTCTAAAAAAATCCCTGGTTATTACTCGGACAGATGCATATGTCAGTGGCATCAACCTCCAGGGAACACCTTCAGGCGCCTGGACAACCTGCCTCAGCTTTGTGCACTCAAGTCAAGTCAGGCTTAAGTCAGGATATAAAATGTGAAATTTAATTGCATATGGCCAACCTTTGAATTAGCTTAAGAGCAGTGTAATAGTTTCTGTTTTTCGTCTTATGAGGCCCAACGTCACATGCTTCTGGTGTTTTCCTAATATACTCTCTCCTAATGGTTTATCCAAGCTGAGCATACATACCAAAAAGAAATGTTTTGGCTTTATATTAGTTTCAAAGTTTTCTGCTACCAAAACATCGATATTTGGTATTGGTAGTTAGGATGATTCAGTTTATGGATCTTTAAACTCACTCCGATGGAGTATTAAGTTTTGACATAGTCATTAATATTGCATCTTTGAAGCTGATCATCAGGTTTCCTGTGACCATGAAACTTTTAGGGGCTTTTATTGATGAAAATGTTTTCTGTTTCTGATAAAAAAATTAAGTGATGTGATTATTTTTTCTAAACAGTTTGGATTATATGCCAAGTGGTATAGCAGCCACTTGTCTTACCCATTTTCAACTGTATCTTCTTTTCACATTGTTGTTGAGGCATCATCTCCTTGCGCTGGTCATGTTGAAAGCCTATCCCTATATTTTCTACATGGAGTGATCTGTGCATATTAAAATTTCTGCATAAGCATAGATCTTCTCTTTAATACTTTTCAAGTTTAATGAATTCTCATGGTGTCTATATCTATAAATAAAGTGGCATGAGTTAATGTAGTTGCATCCTACTGTCTTGCGTTTTGCAATTCTCTTTTTGCTGTGGATATTTCTTTTGGTTTCATCAAGTTTGGGTCTAGGTTATGTTAAGAAATTACATTGATACAGAAAAGTTGGTGTTCCAAATTTTCTGTGTGTCGACCCAACAATTGTTGTTGATTGAAGTTGGACGATCATCATCGATGTCTCTCATAGCAGTACCAATCATTTATCATCCTTGGTTTAAAAACTGAAGGCTTACACTGCATTCTGCTAGCTAATCACATTGGGTGTTTTTATTTCTAATTCAATCTCATATATGTGTGTGTATGTGCGCATGTGTGCGCTTGATATGTATACTGCTCTTCTGTAAGTAAAATGATTTTCTGTTCCAGTGGCTATCTACCATGCATGTGCTGTACATTTTGTTCTCCATCTGAAAAGTAGATGTGTAATTTTGGTAATCATCTGGTTCTCATGTTTGAGCTTTGATGATTCAGGATTCAGTCAATTTGCGAGACAGCTCACATAATGTGAAGTAAGTTTCTGGATCGAATTCCATCTTTTAGATTCTGTCTTTTGCTGGGATTAGAATATAGAATATTTGGAAGATGCTTTTTACGCTTCAATGCAGCAATGCTCATATTCTGACTAGAAACATGGAACTTGTAGAGATTTAGCAAAGAAGCATCCGTGGAGTTCTTTTTGTTTTATATTGTACATTCATGGCCATGATGTTTTTCTTATTTTGAAGTTGTTTCTCATCATTTCAGGGAATATTCGATTATGAGCATGACAGGAGGATATAGGAGATTAATCCAGAAGCCAATTGATTATTTATGGTATGTTAAGAATGTTTTATCATTTTGGTTTTAAATGCATGTTTTCTTTGAAGGGACCAACTGATAACTTCTCTTTCCGAGTCCTTTGATTGGATGGTTGAGTTTGTGAAGGACTACAATATGGGTTCGCCTTTGGTCCTTTTATACGTTGGATGGTCTTTCGTTATTTGTTATTATATCTTTATTAGTTTTGCTATTGTATATAGGTCTTACTGCCCTGTCGAATTGAATGGGTGCTTTGGTTTCTGATATAATGATTTTCTTTCTCATCGGCGTTGTGGTAACCTGTTTCAGGAATATCATTAAGTATGAGGACCCTACACAACCTTTGGTTGAAACAGATCTTGATGCAGTAGCTAAATGTAGTAATGGAGACAGTAAGATACCACAGAAACCATCAAACGAAATTTCAAATGAACTTGAAAAGTCTTCAACTTTGGAGAGAGAGCAGAACCCACAGAATAATGTAGCTGGAGGTTATGCTGAAGAGAAATTGAAAACAGATGTGAAGGAAGTGAATCTTGATAGTGTCTCTGAACGTACATCACATACTGCTCTTCAGATAAGCTTCACCCTACCCACTTCATGCTATGCTACAATGGCTATCCGTGAGCTCCTGAAAACATCAACTTCCGTATGTATTAGCAAATTTAGTGTTCAGCGATACATCATATTGATTCTGTTTTGGGACAATTTTCTGCATGACATTGATTTGGATATCGTTGGCTTCTACATTTGTCTAATTGACTGATAAAATTAACTTCATACTTTAATATGCATTAATATGGTATTTTTATGTGTGGCAGACTGCTTTTCACAAGACCTTGAATGACTGAACAGTTGATTGAAATTTCAACTACTACTGGTTTTGTGGGTATCAAGAGATGAGCATTTGCAGAGCATTCTGTGAGTGCTTGTGTATATTACTTTTCATAAATGACAGCAGTTGGTAACAAGGTTCATGTAAGTCAATCATGGACCTGGATTGGTAGCTGCCACTCAGCGTTAACAACTGTGAAGAGGCAATAGGTATTGGAAATTATTTTTGGGAGGTGCACCTGATCAATGAGCCTGGTTGTAGATTTTGCTGTGAAGGAAAATATTTTCCAAAACTTAATTTTGGGGCAATTTGTATACTTGATCACTGAGCATTATAGCTTTGCTGCAAAGGAAAATATTTTACAAAATTTAGTTTTGGGGCAACCTGTTTACTTACGGTATACATTGCAATTTTGACATTATTCGAGTCCCATTCGGTAATTCCCTCCTGCAAAAGGATGCCCAGTAGTATATGTTGTTGAAGATCAACAATTTGATTTTGAATCCAATGCCTGTTAGTAAAATATTGGGCCGAATTTGTGTTGAGTTCAGTCGAAACTCTTTTAACTCTAACCTCTCCCTAATTTCTAGGATCTTTAAAGCTCCAATAACCCTAATTCAACCTATTCAATTCCACGAATTTGCCCCATTCAACAATAGTTCAAAGTGCCCAATCAAATTATATTGATAAGCCTATGGGTGGAAGCAGTTTTTGCTTTGATATATTTATCTTTGATTGAATGAATGAAAGATTTTCATAAAGTCCATGAAACCAAGCAGTCTATGGGACCGAAAGCTGTATTAAAGTTGTCTGTGATATCACAACTTCTTGAGACAAGGGCCACCCTATTACCATTGCAAAATTTTTAATCCCTTCTTGACACTAACTCTTCTACTATGGATCTTGATTAGAAAACTTATAGTATTGTTTAACCTTTCCTCTTCAAACAAGTCAGATAAGTTGTCAACCCGCAAGTTATCTTTGTATTTGCTACAGATGTCATTATAAACTGCCCACTTCGTAATGAAGTCTCATTCTGCTCCACTACTCCTTTGTCACAAAATAAACATATTTTTGTTTTTCATTCTTCCTTGGGTACTGTCTATTTGTCGGTTTCACATCTAAGATGATGTGAGCTAGTCCTCAATTGTGGAATCAACATCTTATTGCTTTCCATTTGATTTTTGCCTCTAGGTATGTCTTTTCTCCATGCTTCCATGTGGGCTTAAACTTATTGATGTAGTATGTTTTCTTTCGTCTTAGTGGCTTTATCCACATGGTTGCCCTGAATTTCTCTCACATGCTTTTTTATTTTCTTATTGGCATTTGGACATTCTTGCATGTTGATGTCTCATTTACTCATCCATTTGTTGTTCTATTTCATTTACTTGCTTTTAACTTTGTTTAGCTCTGCTTCTATTATCATTTTGGGTCATCGATGGTTCTCCATGCTTTTTGTCTTTTTTAAATAACTTAATGGCCAAGTCATTGTTGATGATTCCAATAGAAAGGTACCTATTTCGGCTAATAGAATCTCATATGGAACTGAGATTTTAACTTTGATACTACTTGTGATTAAATGCTTTCGGATTATCTCTATCTATCTCCAATTTAGGTTAAACACATTGCTACCCAAAATTTCGCATCTGTATAGGACCCACTGGGGTGACAAGTAGGCTAAACAAAGTTCTCTTGGTGTTTTCCAATCTCATAATTCTACATTCCTACATTTGTTTCACTGTAAGTATAAAGGTTTCCGCCATCGAATTCTTTTTGCCCTATAGGTCTCTCAACTAAGCTGCTTGTGAAAGTCATAACCAAGATATTTGTATTCTTCCACTATTTCCAACATATTTCATTCGAAAAGAAACTCAATTTGTTTTTTTCTCCATAGAGAAAAAAACATTACTTTTGTCTTGTTAGTGTTCACTTGCATTCCTACCTCTTGATAGAAGAGCTCTAGAGCTTTCAAATGTTCGTTGAAATATTGATATCATGCTTCCCTATTTTTTTTTTAACAATGGTAGAAAGAGACACAATCAGAGTATATTGTAAGTCTATGACCGAATAAAACATATATAAGTATGATTTCACATATATATAATATATATCAGTGAAATCACAGTTATCTATGTTTAAGTGGCATACTGGCGGGAACATCGTAAAGATTCATCTACAGATTGCATCCCTAATTGCCGCGTGAACACCCGTGTAGATACACCTTATTTACCTAAGTTTTTTCCCTATTCAGGGAATGACGTGTGTATAGGGCCGCCCTTTCCATTGTTTGTCTTGACCAGAAAAAACCATATTCAACTGACACATCGCTGCATTAAACAAAAAGTGTTGGCTACAAATAGAGATGATAGGAAATAATGTAATTCCTCTGTTGGCCAACTCATTACATAGGTCGCTGGGTTCTTCATACAAATTCAAACCTCTCTCATAAAACGCCTTTGTAGAAATCTTTGGCAACGACGAACCCTTCTGCAAGCCATCTCCATTCATTGAAAACACAAAGCAAAAATACATAAAACCTCGAAAATAAAGAAAACATTGAATTTTACATCCATAATTCAAATCCTCACAAAGCCACACGACATACTTGCGTAGAAAATACGAGGAATGAGCTGTTGCAATTGCAACGTGCCATTTTCAGGCTCGAAATTGGAGGACATGTTCACTAAGTATCTCAACCCAAATTGAGGCACATACTCCCTAGGTATCTCCCTATGCATACCATGATTCTTCTCCACCATAGCATATAAAGAAGCTCTCTTCTTCCATCGAAAATCGCTGCAAACTGGTGCAGAGGTCCTGGTTTGAATCTGTGCAAATTATTATTTTTTGCATTAAGGTTTATTTGAGCTTTGATCGACAGGGCTTCATGCAACGAATGGCGACATTGCCAAATGGCCATCAGGCATCCTCACCCTTTTATGTTGTTTTGCTATATTAATGCGTCTTGCATGAAATAAAAAACGGAAGCCTCTGACAAGTGCAGCGCGGGTCTCACATGACAGACAAGTATGACCATTGTCATGGAGGTTTAAATTTGAGAACCATTAACCCTAAAAATATAATCACAATCAATTGTATTTTATGCCATGTTAAATTTTGAATAGTCTGCCAAAAACAATAAAAGAGTATAAAAATATATATTTAGAAGTATAAAGAATATAATATGAAGTATAATTGTCTTGAATGAAAAAGATCTTTTTATTCATTTTTATTTTTTAAAATAATATTAATAATATAACAAATAATATACATATTATTATAATATTATATGAAATAATAGATATTTATATATAATATTTTATATTTATTATCTTATATTATTATTTGGAGGCACTTGATTTTATAATATTAATTAGTTAATATATAATATGCACACTAATTGATCATGTATCTTACAGGTTTAAACAAGAATAAAGTATACCTTGGAATGCATACTACTATGTCAAGGAATTGAAGGATGTATTAATCAATGCAAATCATTTTACAAGTCTTATATCTTTAATAGAAAGATGGAGCAACAAATTATTGAAAACAAAGGTAAAAGTTACCTTAATATAATATTATACAGTATGTTATGTATGTTTTATTCTTTCCGAAATTTAAAATGTTTGATAAATATGTATTGTTCTATTGGATAGTGTGTTGGCTCATTTATATGGTGAGCAAATTTAATTTTTCGATTGTCGATGGATAATTTTTTGTTTTAGTAAAGCATGGTTTTATAAAGTGTAAGAGTGTAAATCAATAGTTATATGTCACTTGAAACCCATGACTGTTGCCCCCATCTCACATTTTGTGCACACAAAAATGAGCAATAATAATCATATATTTATTTCGTAGGTGATAGAACATAATGAGATTGTGTTTTTTCATACGATGTGGAAATGAGTTGTGTGGAGAGGAGGGTTAGAGGATACAAAACATGCAAGTGGTGAAAGATTTCAAGATGAGATACGTGGTGATAGTGAGGGGCAATGACAGGGTATTTCATTTCATATTGAACACCACAGAGTTTATATCATACACTATACTTGGATTTAGGCCAATTGTTGGATTTACATGAGTTACACACATCCCAAAGGGGTATGTAGCTTGCAAGGTGGCAACATTTTTGATTGGTCATTTTCTTTTGTTAAGGGTGGACAAGGATGTTGTGAATGTTGATTTGACAAATCAATGTAACAACAGTGCAAAATGATACATGTTAGTTATATCAAAGTAAGGTAGTGACATCTTTGATTGACTGTTTTCTATTGTCAAGGGTGGAGAGGACATCACGAGAGTCAATTTGATTACGACATGTAAAACTTGAATGAATGATGCAATGTTGTTGATGCTGAGACAAAGTATTGAGCTTCTAGAGTCTATCTTATAATTTTCATTCATCCATGATGCCAATTTATTGACACCTAGAGCAATTACATCATGTTTAAGAACATACATAAATACCATACTCAGATTCTTGACTTGATGAACCCTAGGATATACATAAAGTTCAATAACATGTCACATCTATCAATGCAATCTCATATCATAGCCTTGACTTTGGTCAACCTCATGAGGTTGACCTTTATCTTGTAACTTATGTTTGTCTATGTTGTGAAAATATTAACATTTAGAGTAATTAAAACAAATTTGACAATATACATAAACACGGAACGCAGGCCCCTGGCAGAAAGGTTAAGGCCATAAAGAACATTCAATTGGTGAAAGATTTCAACGAGCACTAGGCAATGATGGCAAGTGGCGATGACAGGGTGTTTAGGTGATATCATATATTAGGGGGGGCATATTGTACACCAAAACAAGATTCAAGGTAGTGGTTGGATTTACATGGCATGCATCACTCATTGTAGAGGAGTCCACAAATTTCAAGGTGGAGACGTCTTTGATTTGTTATTTTCTATTATTGAGAGTGGATGAGGATGTCATGAGATATGATTTGATTGAAATAGGGCTCCACATTTGATGTGCAACTCTAATCAACGATGCAATATCGTCAATGTGGAGAAAATATATTGAAATTCCAAAATCTATCTTATTGTTTCCATTCATTTATGTTACCAATATATTGACCCCTGAAAATAAAAAATCCATCACTTACAATATTCCTTATACCAGTAAAACAACTACTAAATCTTTATTATTGATATCATATTTCTCTATATTTTAGACACTAGGAGGGGATAAAATGAAGTCACAACTATACTCATCAAATCTTACAATGTATGGTCATATCACATAATTGTGAAAAAAATTTAAGCAAGTATATAATAAAGTTGTTTTATAACCACTTTCATCAAAATTATCTAACATGTCGGCTATCAAATGAGACATTCGAAATGACCATGATCATTTATAACAAGTTGGTCAATTTTTTATTTTAAATTGTTGAAAATGTTACATTGTTCAGGGACTTGTGATCCATGTTGGGGGAAAGGAGCAATTGTTAAGATGTCATGTGACCAAATCACCATGCCTCGTGTATAAAAGTTTATTGGAAGAATTTTCCAAGCTTTGAGAGAATGTAGGCTCTCACCCATAATTTTTTTTTTTTAATGTCTGATACATATAAATACAAGAAATGGGTGTGAACGGTATACTCATAAATTAATGATTATTATGTTTGACAATTTTTTTAATTAAAGGATAAATATTTTAATTTGAGATTTTAAAAAAAATGTCATTTTTCAATTTGGTGTTAAAAATTAAAGAGAGTTTATTTTGTTAAAAAAAATTGGGGCTTGAATTTTATCTTATTTTTTTTATTTTGAATATGTTTTCGTTTTATTACAAATGTTTCTTCTTTTTATTTTGATTATTTTCAAGATATTATAACTTGATGTATAGCATAACAATTGTAATATTCCATCATTTTCACTAATTAAATTAAAATCCATTTAATACATATGACATTATATATATATATATATATATATATATATATATATATATATATATATATATAACTTTGAAAAAAGATTCTTTAAAAATTAAATAAAATTAATTATATAAATAAAATTATTTAATTTTAAAAACACATAATTTAATTAAACCTTTATAATCTAATTTTAAAAAATCTAACAAAATAACATTAAACCTTCTTATTTATCTTAAAATTTAAAATAAAAAATAATAATCATAAAGCTCAATCATCACACTTCAAAATAAATTTAGTTGATAATTCCTTAGAACATTTATTTTTTCAATTGCCAAACCAAAGAAAAAGGATAATCCGAATAAGGCTTAATTATTAAGCACTTCAAAATAGGGCTATTTGAGGATACCTTTAAATAAAACCTTACTTTTCAAGGGGTAAAGAAAGATATCATCCAACTTTTCATGGGCAAAACCAATTATGTGAGAGAAAAAAATTGCAAATCTGGTCCCTCCAAACAAGATTTGATTGTAGAAATTTTATTATTGATCAAAAGCCAAAACTAATTAAGATAGTACTTTTTAGTTTAGATATGATCATTAATGATCAAAATTGAGCCTGTTTCAATTTGTCTAAAGATTTCAAATCTTTTATATAAATGTTAAATATTCTAAATTATTTGATAAGAAAGAAGTGATTTTTTATTGAAACTAACAAAAAAATGGCTATATCAAAAAAGTTTATTGTAAATTAATTTTATATATATATATATATATATATATATATATATATATATATAATGCAATGTGTATTAATATTTGATAAATGTTATCAACTTTTCAGTATCTCTACACATTTTAGATTTTGATTTCTAATTTTTTAAAGCGTACAAATTACAATAAAATTAAATGCAACACATTTTTTCTAAAGAGCAAATTGAGATTTTATAGAAAAATTTACTCATCTCAATTCTCAATATTCACCTAGTGATGGATAATCTATATCTTCAGGATTATGAATGCCAGGAAGATAAAATCTACATATTGTTTTATCAAATTTGAGTCATCCAAATTTCCCATAATAAAAGCCACAAATTTCACTCCTCTTCATCATAGTTTTGTTGCTAATGAAAGATTGATGCTAGCCCTGTTGTTACTACACTGATATAATGAACACAAGTGCTTCTTGAATGAAAGCCATGAACACACCATCTTCAATCTTTGTGTTGATCTCGATGTCTGTAGATGATTTTCCCTCAATAAAGTTGACAGATTTTGTTGTAAAGATATTCCAGCATATGATTTTCCCTTAAATCTTTGCACTGCTAAAAAATTTCTTCAATGTTTACAAATGGAGAGAACTCTCAACAAGATGTATTAAACATATCCTTCAAATTCTCCTCTGAAACTTTCTTCCATTTGAGAACCTCTTTTAAACATGGGAATTTGATTTTCCATTTTGAGGATGTATCCCTTGATAGCAAACAACAAAAGATCCTTTCTTTTTGGGTCAAAGACTTTGTGAGCAATGTGGGTGTTTTCACAAGCATTAGTAGAGTGAAAATTAGAACCGAGAACGTCAAAAATAAATATGGCATCCATTGTGGCCTACATGTAAGTACAACCATCAATTGTTATCACATCTGCAACCTTGTTTAATTAGGGTTTTAAGATCGATTCTCCATAAAATATTTTTTAAGATTCAAACAACACAGTGCATAAACAACACAAAATATTCAAGTGAATCTTCATTGTATATCTTCTATCACTTATTTCTAATTCTATAAGCATGCATTGTTCAGTTAAGTGAGCCATTTGGCAATGTAGATTGCTTTTCTTGTTTGATGATAATCACTACATTTTAATTTAGTTTGTCCTATTTTATTTTTGAAGTTTGTGAATTATTGCACAATTTTATTTTAGTAAGAAAAGCTACAAGATTTTCCACAAAGTTTAGATATGAGAGGGAAAAAGTTTGTTTCAAATTTATTTTGTTTAAGTTGTATTACATAATTATTAAGCTATTATTTTTTATCATTATATTATTTTCATTTAGATTATGCTATTAAGTCTTTTGGAACCCCTCTTATGGTTAGGGGTATTGTCTCGCTAAATATTTTGGTTTCTAAATGTTTTTACCAACATTGCTTAGGTTTATTATGAATTGTGTGTAAGAAAACATTTTATGGGTTTACAAATTTTTTTTAATGTGAAGTGACAAAACCTCTTTTAAGTTTTTGCCATGCCTTACACTTCTATAGGCAATCTATTTTCACAAGCTTACACTTTTATAGGGTTCTACTAGAATTTGTAATAAAGTTCCACAACTTTCTTGCCATTTACCTTGAGGTTGTTCAGCTCACTTTTTAAGTATTTCAGAATGTCTTTAGTAAATTTGGCCACTTGTTTATTTTATAATTTTATATTTATTTTAATTTTTTCTTTGAATAGTATAAATTATGAAAAAATGACTTCCATTGGTTGTCCTATAAGACAACTATCACTTGTCAATGCATTTGGTATCCCTCAACATTCTAATTAGCAATGTCATTCTCAAAATGAAGACTTTGATGTTCATCCACATGAATAAGACTATGAATCAATTGGAGAAGAAATTCAAGAAGAGGAACAAGCATCAAAGAAACGAAAAAGAGCATTCAAGTCCAAATGGAAAACAATATTTCCATGGGCTTATGTTGTAAAAGATGACAATGGCATTGAAAAGATAAAGTGTTTTTTGTGTGTGAAATATAAGAGAGAAACTCCATTAGCTAAAGGGAGTACCACCCTTCAATTTAGCGGGTTGAAAGCCCATGTAGAATCAATCACATAAATTTGTTTTACAACTTTTGGAGGGAAAAAACTAACAGAGTAGTATTCCAATTATCAAACATGCAGAACTAATGGTAGATGCTAAGAAAGAGATAATCATATCAGTGATTAAAAATATGTATTTTATTGCCACACATGATTTACCTTTATATTTCTATAAGCCAATTTGTGACTTGAACATGTATAAAGGCAATCCAACATGCCTCTACTAGATGAATTCTTTGCATATACAAATACCACATCTGAGAAAGGTTTTATACAAGTTGTGATGCAAGTATATTAGAAAAAGTTAAAAGAAGAGATTTTATGTGGTCCATTTTAGTCAATTTTAGTTGATGAAAGAATTGATCAAACAATGGAAAAATATTTGATAGTTTATATTACATATTTGACAATTGAAGGAAGAGGTCAATGTGTAACAAAATTTATATGCCTCCTTCAAATAAAGGATGGAACAACTCAATCTATATATGATGTCATGATAACTCTTTTAACAGAGATGGATTTATCCTTGATAAATTTAGTTAGATTTGGATCTGATGGGGCTTATTCATGAGGGGTATTCGTGAAGGTTTATCTACTAAGCTTCATCAAAATGCTCCTTGTTTATTAGATATTCATTACATAGCTCATCGAGAAGCATTAACAACAAATTATGTTTCATCTTATTTTTTAAAATTATAATTTATCAACAAAATGGCAAACAAAGGTTATTCATGGCTTGGGAATCTTCTAAGAGACATGAAACATTAAGAGAGCTAATGGAGTCATTTCAAATCAATCAGTTGGCAGTGCTACAAATTCATCAAATTAGGTGGCTCTCTAGAGGAAAGGTCATGGAAAGGCTTGTTAAACTCATCCCTGCTTTGTTGAAAGAATGAGAGTTGGAGGAGAGAAAAACATACGATTTGACAAGAATTTTTCAAGTACCATTTTGCATCCATTCACTTGTAGATGTGTTTATTGAGTTAAATAAGTTGAATAAAAAATATAAATATGATCATGTTGACATTACTTTAGATATTATTTTTGACATGTTTTGTAAGAGATTTTAAAGAGACGTATTTGGGGCAGATACAATACATATATCATGTTTTTTAAATAGAGCACAAAAAGGAAATCTTGAGTTTGCAAATAGAACAAATATGGTGCATGTACATGCATTTAGATTTGAGAGTTTGCTTTAACTCATAGAGATCAGGGACACTAGATGATTGCATTGTATTGGGAAAAAGTTTCATAGTGAAGGTTATTGATTCTGTAGATATAAGGTTCATAGACCTATATTTAATGGTGCTAATTTTTTCAATCCTTGTAATGGATGATAGAGATTGTCAAACAAAAATATGGTTAACATGTTTATGTGAAAAAATTTGTGTTGGGAAATCACCTATTGTGGATAATGTTTAGGTGAGATGGATGACTTTATTTGTACTATTTATAAATCATTCCCAAAAAATATATATTTATGAAGCGTGGAATCTATGTGGAGGGGAACCTGAATGGTTTGAAGGGTTTTCATGTTGAATGTAGTTTTGGCAAGCTATTCTGTTTATTCTAACAAGCACAGTAGTATGTGAAAGAGGTTTCTCAAAGTTAAATAGGATAAATAATGATGATAGATATAGATTTTTTTTGAACACATTGGATATGTCGATGTTTCTCTCCCTTTGTGCACCTCATACTCTAAATGAGGTAGATTGGAATGTTATTTATGATGCATGGAAGCGTATAAAAGTACAAAAGCCTCTTCCACTAGACTAATAGATCCATATGTTCTCTCCACACATGATGGTCTTCTTAAATGGAAATATGCTCACCTGACACAATATTGAAGTCTAACTCAGGAGAAATTCTAAGCCAACACCAAAGTATTTTAGCTATAGATTATAACATCCTCAAATTACTTCAACTCCAGAGTGTTCTTTTAGAACTAGTTCCAGAGCATTTCAGCTCCAGAGTATAACATCCCTCATAGCACTTTAGCTTCAAAGCGTTCATTTATAATTAGCTCAAGAGTATTTTAGATCTAGAGTATAGCATCCCCCAGAGTAATTTAGATCCGAAATATAGCATCCCCTAAATTAATTAAACTTCAGAGTGTTCACTTAGAACTAGCTCTGGAATATTTTAACTCCAGAGTATAGTATTCCATGGAGTACTCATTTCAAAGTGTTCATTTAGAACTAGATCTGGTACTTTTAAATCTGAGGTGATTACACAAGTAGCTATGGATAATGTTATGGGCCTCATTTTGGAACAAATTTAAAACACTATTATGTATTGTTGCTCCAGAAGTGTGTTGAGTGCTCTTACTTCTCTTACTTTGAAAGGTTGAGGTAATTTACAAGAGCTTCCAAGTAATTTGGAAAATATTACTTCGTTAGAATATCTAACCTTGGAGTCTTGCTAAGGATTATTAGTCTTCCTTGAAATTTATAGAAATATCTAAACTTAGAGTTGTGTTGAGGGATTTTTGGTCTTGTAATTATGAAAACTTTCTTCATTAGACTATCTAAACTTGCAATTTTACTTTGGGTTGCTCCAGCTTCCAGAAAGACTATTAAAATTGAAGTTTGTTAAAATTTAAAAAATTATATTTTATTTAACATATTTTTAAGTGACTAAAAATTAAAAATAATATTTTATTTAACATACTTTTAGTGACGTGTACTTAATTTACATTTGTTAATCGAAGTGCAACTATTTCTTACAACTTTTCATCATGGAAGGGTTGGATGAATGAATACTTTTCAACTTGAAATTAAGAAAAGCCCTTCAAATTTGATCATTGATGACCACCTTCCAAGTTCCTATACACCATAATTGTTAAGCCATTATCGAACAAAATCGAATCTGTTTATATAAGTAATAAGAGTGTGCAAAGTAAAAATGATAGATAGTTAATCCATTGGAAACATTATTATCAAAGCTTTTTGAAATTAAACTTCCCAAGTGTGCTAATGCATTTTTTTTAAAGCTTTCATAATTATTAGTTTTAAAAGTTTGTCAAAATGGATTCCAATTTTAGTTTTGGTCCTTTGAATAAGCTTGAAGATGACCTTTGACCAATAAAATACATCAATTTGAGCTCTTCAACTTCTTAAATTTAGTGGAGTATCTAATGTCACCCTCTTCCCACCTTTCACAACCCCTCATTATGCCCCCTCCCCTCATTATCCTATCATTAAATGAGTACATAAATTTCATCAACATATCGGTCATGTCCTCTATCATTAGAGGAGTTTAGCCTTAGATTAAGGATGGGGAAAGGCAAGGAAGAACGAGTGCCCCCCTTTCTTTTCAAAGGCATGTCTAGCTATCAACAAGAAGAGTTACACTTGAACAAGGATGTCTTAATTTGGAAAGGTACAATTGCCTTCCCCAACTTTGTAAATGTGAGGACAATTTTGTCTCAAAACTCAACAATGTTTGTCCAAGCACCAAAATCTTTCCTCAAATCAAATAGTCATGGAGCAATTTATGTAAGTGATGCAACCAATCTGCTTTGATCCACTTGAAATCTACATTTCCAGACACTCAACTTGGCAACTTCTCCAAACTTACATTTTATGGAATGAAGGAGAAAGAATATGATCATTCCAGACACGTGCATATGTTTCAAGGGCCACATGGTTCTCTCTCAAATGAGAAAAAGGTTGAGTTGTATTTAGTGACTTGGAACTTAAGAACTAATAGATCATAAATAAACTTGGTTCTTAAATTTAAGAATGTTTTGAATATAAATTAATAAATTTGTGAATATGGAAAAAAAGAGATAATTTAATTACACTTAATAAATAAAATTTCGGATAAAATATATTTAATTAAAAATAAGACAATCATTAAAATAATTAATTAATCAAACCATTTAATATAAAATAATTTTAGATGATCAATATTCTTTTTCCAAATATTAACCATCCTTTTGTATTATCAAAGATAGATTCTTCTAATTAGACAACCCATTCAATATAAGAAAAGATTTAGATGATTAAGATTATTTTTCTAAATATTAACCATTTTTTCATATTATCAAACATAAATTCTTATAAATATTAACATTCCTTTGTGTTACCAAACATTGATTCTTAAAACTTATTTCATTATAAATTCCTTTGAAATTTATTCGAACAAATTTTTGATGTAGCCTTAACACAATCTAGCATGGCATGTTGATGTATGGTAAAAATAATAATTTGCATGTTTTTTTTTAAATTGGTATATTAAAATGGGTGATAAAAATAATAATTTACACTTAATTTAAAATAGGATAAATATTGAACTTGAGTGTTATTTAATTCATTGACATCATTAGTTAGGGAACATACCTTCTATTATAGATTTGGTTTTTTACATATTTTTTATGCCTATATGGATGATTTTTATCTTTAAGAATGAGAGAATAAATTTTGCACGTGGATTGAGACATATGAATAATTTAACATACTCACAAATAATTAATAAATGAGGACACACTCATTTATTCATCGAGAAAATACCAAAAAAATATGGATTGTGACATATTCTATAGTCTATATACAATGGATCAATACACACACTTGTGCGAACAATGACATGCAACTATTCATAATTGATCAATACACACACCTATGCAAACATGGACACACTCAGCTACCTACTATAGAACATTATGTGTGAATAAGGACACATTCACCTTTTTTTAAACAATGATGGGACCACACCTCACACTTATATAAACAAGGACACACTCAATTGTTCATAAAAAATACTATATGTGAATAGGGGCACACTCAACTATTCACCAAATGCAATAGTGGGTCTAGGCCTCACTAAAACTCCTCAATGGGAAACAACCCCACTGAACAATATATGTGAATAGGGACACACCATACTATTCACCAAACATATAGTGGGGTTGGGCCTCATTAACCTTTTTTATGTTAAGACTTTCTCCAAAATCCTTACTATTAGTTTAAGTTAGAATAATATAATATTACAAAGGGGCATGTATATTTTATAAAGACGTCCCCTTTAATATATTATTAGGTGTTTTTAGCAGAATAATTTTTAGGCATTATAAGTGTTATTGTATGCAAGTTAGTTGGAGATTATAAGTTAGTTGTAAAGGTCTAATAGTATTTTAAAACATTTATACAACCCTTATATTCTTTGTTGAGCGTTAATGATATTTAGGCACCCTCTTTTACTCTTATTTTGATATTAATAAGATGTTTTGTCCCACACATTATGCATAATATTCAACCTAAGTGTTTTTTTAAGGCTTTTTTAAATTGTGATCATCTTACTGGGAACTAGGCCTTGTTAAATAACAACATTGATCTCATTTTTAGTGGGAGCGAAGCCTCACTAAACATCAACACCTTCTAAATTATATTCACAAGGAAAAATTTATTATTTGATTCAGTAAATAAATTCCTCCTCGTTATCCTCGTGGGGAGGGTGTTCATCGTGTGTAGCAAGAGCACAATATTCATCATCCCCATGAAAATGTAGGTACTAAACATGGTAATCCATAAATATTAATATGCATGATTTGGATATGGCACCGAACATAAAATATCGCACGATATAGGAAATTATTTACACAAAAGCATTTAACTTCATAGAGTAATAAGAAACCATCATTCAGGTACATATGAATAAGAAGTAATAAAGACACAACATGACATGTTGACTAGATGATCATGTATGGACAAGGATTGAACAAGACATCGATAAATAATGTGTACAAATGCCCACAAACACAAGCACACACAAGTAAGCGATCAAGCAATCAATGGCACATAGGATGATACATAATGTAACAGTCATATGTAACCATGTAATTTAGATATCCATGTAGCATGCAAGATATAGGCAATATCAATATATTTCTAATCAATATAAGTACATTTATATATAAATGGAAAGATAAGAATTGTGTCACCATAAAATCCTCTGCATCGTGTGCCCTTGACTAGTTAGAAATGGCATTGTAATCATATTTTGGCTTCAAACATTGTAAACCATAATGTCATGTGTGATCAAAGGATTTGAATAAAAAAAACCATGTATGTTTAGAGGACCATTATTTTAATCATCATGTGTAATCATGTGGTCATAGAATGTGATATAAGATGGTTGCTTATGAGAATTACCGATAATGATATCAATCTCATGCTCATGCGAAATAGTCAAGCGATGTATATATATAGTCATGTGAACATTGTCTTGCTTCTTATTATAATTTGGCAAAGGTTTATTGAAGATTTTAAAGTGTTTATTAGGCAATACGATGTATTCTTTCAATATAGAATTATGGTCATCAACTTGAATAACGTTACTATCGATGAGATCCTAAATATTATATTGCAATTTGAAGCATCAATTAATATAATGTGTAGAATTTTTGTGGTAGTCACAATATTAGTTGGAATCATATTATTTAGGTATGGATCAATAAGTATTCAATTGATATGGCTCAGGTAGCTAGATCAAGTTGCACTAGAGTGAGTGTTTAAGCACTTTATGAGGAGGCTTAGGTAATCTTATGAATTGTAGCATGTTATTAAAAGGTGGAAGGACAAGCTTATCAGGAGGTTTTTAAATTATGTTTATAGTTTTGGCCTCATTCTTAGCTTGAAAATTTGGCGCATAATTACACTTAGCCTTGAATGTTGATTTTCTTGATATTTGGATGTTCAAATGTGTAGGAAATCATGCTAAGGTAATGGGACCCACAGAAACACATGGGATGGAATCAATGGGTCACCATTTTTTAGCAAGCATGATAAATGCTCAAAATGAAGATGAGGCTAATAAAAAAATGGATAATTGGGATCTGGAAGCTAATCACATATGAATATGATAATATCTAGATGAAACAGGTCCAAAGAAGGTTTAATGTGGGTTGAAATGTGTTCGAAAGTAGTGAAATATACACAAGTAGATTAGTTGTACTAAAACATGGAAAATACCTAATGAAAAGGGTGGTGTACCAAATTTAGTGTCTACAATTATAAATATTTTGTAGTTGTTAGTTTATCCTTAGTCTGAGTTCATATGGATGTCTGATCTAATTTCAACATTAAATTAATTACCCTTTTCAATCATCTAGTTTTGGGATGATTAATATTAGCTTAGCATTTGTTTCATGTTTTCATTCCTTTGAATGGGCATTAGACTAATCTATTTTAGCGCACCTTTGTTTTATTTTATTTTTAAATTATTCTCCCCATTTTCACCCAAACAAGTTTAGTTTAATGCTAGAATAGAAGGAAATATACCTACTTTAATACCAACGCTTCCCATTGTGATTCTTCGATTATGGGTACAAAAAAATTAGACATTCAGGAGCATCAACACAAAGCAAGCCCAGTATTATCACAGTAAGTGTTGGCCAACTAAGCAAAGACCCATTCAAGCGGATAAGCACTTTTTTTTACTTCTTTTGAAGGATAAACAAGAGGATGGATTAGATATTTCTAAAATTTATTGTAAAAACAAGGGATTGAAAGTTTGGATGAATTGATGTATTATTTTCAAAAAAAAATCCAACCTTTTTAAACATTTTCCTCTAAAAAGGGAAGTAGATCATGAGATTAAATTATTGCAAGAATCTCCTTTATCTAACATTGGTTTATATAGGCAATCACTTTTAGAAACTACTGAAGTAAATAGACATCTTCAAGAGTTGTTGGAACAAGGGATCATACACCCAAGTAATTCACCATATGGGTCACCCACCATGATGGTACAAAATGAATGACAAATCTTAGATAATATCGTAGATTATCAAGCCTTGAACAAGATCGGCATAAAGAATAAATAGGCACTTCCATGTATTGAAGATTTTTTTGGACCAACTTTAGCATGCCAAATATTTTACAAAATTGGATCTCAAATCTATGTGCCATCAATTTTTTATGGAGGAGGATTTGTGGGAGACAACTTTTAAGACAAAACAAGGTTTTTATGGATGGTTGCACTAATGCATTTTATGTGCATAGCTCCTTGAATTAGGTCAAGTTAGAATTGACTAATTACCTTTTTTAAAGTTTTACACTCATTTGCAATGCAACATTGTGGCATAAATGTAGCTCAAGTTGCATAGGATTTGCACCATAAAAAGTGGGAGGGTGTATGGACCCTCCTACTTCATTTTATTTTCAACTTGAGAGAGATGGAGAAGAAAAGGATAACATACTTGGATAAATGGACAACATACATTAAGAGAGAGGAGAAAATGAAATCATATATTCAAAGAGAGAGAGGGACAAATGACAACAAAGAGTGAGAAGAAAGGTACAAAAAATGGAAGAAGAAAGGAATAACAAATAGGAAAAATGAAGATGTCCGCCTACCAGTAGATTTATGGGGGCAAAGTAAGGGCAAGGGGAAGGAGTAGATGGCAACAAAGATTAAGTCCACTTTTAGATGAAGAAGAGGAAAAATATGTGCCCCCTATGAAATTTAATATCAAATGTATGTAGTTTTTAATTTTATACATGAATTTAATTTGTCTAAGTAATAATTACAAAACAAATTTAAGAAAAATCATAGCAAAAATACATGATAAAAACTATAAAAAACTCTAAGAAAACCCATGAAATAAAGTTGCAAAACCCCACACAAAAACTCTACAAAAACCCCTATTTTATTGTAAAAGCTTGTTTATCCTAATTATAGATTTTACACAAAGTAGGTATAAACAAGCTACAATTAAATAAATAAAAGTACATATGAGTAAAATACATAGTTTAGATTTACATAAAAGATTAAGTCATATAAATAAGCCCAAGTGTCACAGATGAAAGCTAAAACAAAGCAATTAATTGAGTAAGAGATTGAGAAATGATCACACCTTGACTATTCTATAAATTTGAGTTTGTATTCTAAATTTTTTGACTATATTTGACATACATCTGAGTTTTTGAACATGCACACTACTATGAGATGAACCCGTACTTGTACAGGCCTATTCTCTACAAGCCCCACTACAACAAGATTGGATGCTTTGTTCCTATCCTCATGCCACTAGGTCTTTCTGTGTCATGGATGTGTCTATATAGGTTTTCGTAGTCTAGGCTTTCTAATGCATATGTGTTGTATCTCCTTGATTATAATTGTACTTTCACTTTGTATATTTTCATGGCATAATACATTGTATGGATGAATATTCACTTTGACCTACCTTGCACACTCCAAAACAAAATAAAACCAATGGATTTCAGCAAGTGTTAAAGCAACATTGCAAACTACATATTCCACATGCTCAAAATCAGACCTCCACAGTTTTTTGGATGTGTGAATGGAATATCTTGACTAATGGATTCAACCTAATCTTCCTTATAAATGATCAATGCAACTATGGAAGTCTAATTACCCTCCTTTGGCATAAGGGAATTTATAGAGAGATGAAGATTGATAAGTGTCACAAGTGTGTAAAATTTGATTCAATGAAGCACCACTTGAATGAAGAAGCTTGGCTCTAGGCTTTGCCCTTGAAATTTCAAAAGTGTCGTATGTTCTCATCCTCTCTCTTGATTCTTTCTCTAGTTCACCTGTAATGACTTAGCAAGACCTTGTATTTTTAGGATGATCTAGGACAGATAATGTGTGTCGACCAAATTTAGAAAATATAAATTGGTAAAGTTAAGGCTCATGGCCAACAATAATAAGGAGACAAATACACAAAGCTAAAAGAGACAAACTAGTATGGGTATGAATTTGTCTAGGGTGGGATTGTACAATGACGGGATTGTCCAAGATATTATAACATCTCATTTTTCCCATGCTGTGATTAAAGGCACATGTTGGTGATTATGCATTATAAAACATAAATAAAAATGATTAGTATATGTGTAATCAGGGATTCAATTACTTCATATGATTTCAAATCAGCCGAATGATGTTCTATGTTTAATATGTTACAAAGTTATGTGGAATAATTATTAGTATCGTGATTTTACTATTTCATATCATATGATTTTGATATTATGACTCGATTGATTTTCATTTGTTCACTTTTTTGTGACACATGTACAACCCTTAGTGTGAGAGAGAACATCATTGAAGAGGAGGAGCTAGATTCAAACAATGTGCAGTAGAGATAAAATATCTCATACTTGTTTGTGATCATTATAAATGCATGTTAGATGTATTCTTTCACATATTTTACATGGGTAGTAACCATGTAAGTTTGGTGACTGACTGTATGCTTAGCATTGCATTTATCTTCTTAAATAGAAAGTTTGTATAGGATATGTCAACTCTAGTGATTGCTAGCAGTTGTATCATTTGGATAGGATTGTGTGTGTGTGCCTATTATAGTAGTAGATAATCATATGCATAGAATGTTTTTTGTCCTTTTTAAATGAATATTTTGACATGTATTTGGTCATCGAGTTTTTTCATTACGTTTCATTGCATTTTACAAACAATTGAATATGTGCACCATAAATATTTGGGTTCATAACCCAATAGATATTTAGTGGGCCATTTTAATGATCACCATTCAATGTGCAATTGTTGACATGGTCAAAAAAATGGAGCTATTGAAGTTTGGTTTCAAGTTTGCATTGTATCATAAAGTCTAGTGAATGAATGTCATTTTACAATCGATGCATGATGTAAATTTAAGGACCACATGTTGAGAGTTCTTTGGGATTGGAATGCTCTGTGACATGTCGGATAGCTTTTGGTATTATCAGTTTAGTGGTTTTGTTAGCATGATAAACAAGTTGGATTTAATGAATTTATAAAGTTTATATTTCAAAATATAAATAAAGACTCTAGGTTAAGAGGAATGGCGTAGCATTAGGCATTATAAGATTTTATGAAGCATTGAAAATGAGAATTGTAATTCAATGTATTCTGCCACTTGTAATTGAAACGACTTACAACCATTTAATGTTTTGCTATGAGAAGATGACTTGGGAAAAGACAAACAATTTTCAATTGGGCACATGGGTTACACAATTTTTCAACTCAAAGAATCTCATTTAAAGTAAAAATCCTCAACCATTTAATCTTCAACATCAACTGTGTTCATAAGGTGCCAGGAATGCATTCACTCCTGGCCCTTCTAAGCCACTCCACCGCCATCATCATCATCCCCATTTTCACCAACAGGACTCGATCCTTGTACCTAAACAAGTCCTCCAATCCATCATCATTCATCATCATCCCCATTTTCACCAACAGGACTCGATCCCTGTACCTAAACAAGTCCTGCAATCCATCAGCATTGAACCCTTTGAAACAACGAGTGGAGCTAAAGCCAATGCCGGAGTTCTTATATCATTCTGCTCGCCATGTCCATATAGGTGCATTCTATTGGAAGTAACCATAGTAATAAGTATTTTTTTTGAAAAACTATATAAATTCAATCCGGTTTTGTTTTCTCATGAAATTATGAGTCAGTTGTAATTTATAGATTGCAATATTAAGAATACGAGGAGAAATACAAATAAATGATAGTGAGTTGCACCTAAGTTTGGAATGAGGTTTTATTCTATCATTGACTGGTAGAAAAAATGAGTATTCCATATAGAATTCGAGTTGACAAATTTACAGGGAAGAAAAACAAACCAAAAAAGGCATTTGAATTGTGTTTTAAGCTTGTAAGACTTTGAATAAAATACATAAATCCTTCGTCTAGTGTCCACATAGAATATGTAATAGAGCATGACAAAAACTAAATATTTTATCTTCTGTGTTTTATTCCAATGCAGATGGTTATGCATTGGCAAAAAAAATTGAATATATTATATCTTCTTTGTTTAGTCCAGTGCAACAAGTTATGCATTTAGCAAACAAAACAGAATGTCTTAAATTGTTTGTTTTAATCTATCACAGTTGGTCATACATTTAGCAAACAAAAAAATCTTGACCTTTTTTTGCTCCCAATGGCAAGCTCATCAAAGGCGACCTCCCTATTTATATATAATTGGATTTATCTTTAACATATCATGCATCAAGTCCAGCGGGCTGCTTTCTGCGAGGCTTTGGAAAATTGTGACATGCTTGCTTTGCATTTTTTTTAAACACAAGATGAGTATTATGATTCACATTTATATGGAAGTATGAACAATATAATGTAGATCAAAACAATATAATAGATATAGGTGGGTCAAAACACCTAAATATTCAATATATATGCAAAAATAGAATAATTACCTTTAATTTAAGGTAACACCATACATTAATCTTTTAGGAAGGAATAACTTTATAATGTCATTTCATGAGGATAACTTCCAATATCTTTCTAATAATAGAAGATTCAATGTTTACTTGATTGATATTCTTTACAATGATATCCATCTCCTTTATATAGATCTCTATATAACTAATAATATGCGTAAACTCATAATCCCAATGTAAGTCGACCATTACCCAATGTACTAATTCCACAAGTTACTTATTTATCATAATATATTGCACCTATAAAACTAAGGGGATGTGTGCTACATGTCAGCACCTCCATCAACCCATATATATTAATATATTATATCCCTAGGTACATAGCATTCCTTCCCTCGACATGTTTTATCTTCGAAACATAAGAAGAAACCAAATAATGAGTGTGATTCAAATCATTGCACACTTGTCTCCATGCTTGATCATCTAACCACCCATATTTGACCTTGGAAGGTCATATCCACTTAAACTTATTTCCAAATTGCATTGTGCCACTTTGGTTCCGTTTATGATCATAACTATACCTTCTTGGTGTCCAAGCATAATGATTTTTCCTCTTATTCCATGTTTCATATTTCATTGCACTACTCTGATTCCATATTCCATATTAAGTTGCGCTACTTTGGTTCCATACATGACCATAGTAATGATTATGTGGCTTCCATGCATAGTCATAGTGAATTCCCCACTGATTCCTTGTCTCATACTTTGTGTTATTCTAATTCCAAATATGATCATAGTAATTCTTCTTTGGCTTCCATGCATAGCCAAAGTGATTGATGTAATTACACTCCCTGATATGCCTCCATGATTTTTGCCACTCATGATGATGTGGGTATCTATATGCCCAAAACTTAGTATCATGTTTTGTTATTACGACCTTATCAAATTTTTCCTCTGCCTCTTCCACCTTTTCATTTGGTGGTTCCTTTGTCTCATGCGTAGTAGAAGTGTTCTTTGCTCGTATTATTTATTCATCTATGCCTTCATTAGAAGCTTCCTCATGTTGTTCTTCACCCACTTCAATCCCATGTTCATGCTCTACCTTCTTTGTTCTTTGTGTCATTCCAATTATGATATCCTATAAAGTAACCTTCCTTTTTTTGTACCAAAACTTCATGAAATGCTTTTGCACATTAATATTGATTTTTCCCAATGTCTCTAACCAAGGATATCCAAGAATCATATCCACACTATTCATATCCAAAGCATAAAAATCTGAATGTAAAGCATATTTGTCCATATTAAGCTTCAAATCTTCATAAACTTGAATATTTGAGCCTCTTTGATATTATTTGCTTAAACATGTAGATTTTGATCCATATCCATATTGATAAAGTTATACTTTTTACTAAGTTTTATGGACATAATGATCACCTTCTTTTGAATGCATCCATAAAATTGAAATATAGAAGCATATCTCTTTGTATCTACGTTGTTTGAAACCTTATCCTCCGTATATCCTTTTTCCTCATCAATTCAATTTACCTCTCCTTTTGCATCATCTATGGCTTCTTCATCTTTATGCTCCTTTTCTTCTTCTTATTCATCGTTTGCATTCTCTACCTCATTACCATCCTCAGCATTATTTTCTTCCTCTTATTTTTCTTCTTCCACATACACATTGTCAATTTATTCCTCTTTTTATGCATCATGGTCCTCAAACTTTCCTTCATCATCTGTAGCTTCCTCCTCATCACACATTTTTTATTTTTCTTTTATACTCATTGATCTACAAAAATTTGTTCCATTACATTCCATGAAAACTTCCATCATTTGGATCCTAGTCGAATGGCTAAGGCGGCCTACAAGGTCTAATGGTAAATGTCGTAAGAGGGATGATTAACTGAATAGGAGCCTGGGAAGGGTGTTTTTGTGAGCTCTAGGGCTTACTAAGACACCATAATCCTAGGCTGAGGCTTGCCTCAAAGGGCAGGCCACCACAGGACCCTAACTAGTGGCTTGCCCTTGAGGCAAATCATTGTTTGACCTTCTAGGTCGCGGCCTACCCTTTTGGGGGGCAAAATATCCTTGGGCAAGCCCGAAAAGAGTCCAAACAAAGGAAAAGGTGAGAGGAAGGAAACAAAGTATCCAAATTCTTTGTTTCACCAATCATTACTTAAAACTTAGGAGTTTAGGAGGTGGGATCATTATTTGTGAACAAGATCTCTAAACTAGGAAAATAACAGGGTGATGATGTGTATGACACGAGGGCATGAGCTTATTATAAGCCCTCCTCTCATTGAATAGGCTATGTGTTATAATGTGGATGGAATAACACTTGAGATACAACTTGACAACTTTAATAGCCTCAACGGAAGAAGCATTGAGTGTCGATGCCACGATGAGACAATTATGATGAAGAGAGAGGCTCTATAGTTAGGTAAATGTCTCAAAAGAGGTCTCTAAATATTGAAGAGCTAACTTGATGCCTAGAAAGAGGAGGAGGCATTGAAGAACATGCAATGGGTGCAATAGGAGTGAACATCAATCGATACTCATCAAGGTCAAATTGTTCATCCTTGAGAAAGTAAAATACAGTAACAGGAGCCTTGAGTGAACCCATAGGTCCCCATGAGGAGACATATAAATCCTCTTTAGAGGGATTTGTCTTAATGTAAATCAATGCCTAGGGATCTAGGTCCACCTCAAAGGTGTGAACCTCACCTTCATATATAAACTGGACCCACAAAATGTTGTCAACATGATGGCTTGCATGGTAACAGTCTAGGGATGACCAAGAATCATGTTGTATGAGAGATATAGGTCTAACACAAAAAAAATCAATCTTGACTATCTTGGGTTTGAACTTGCCCTGAAGTTTCACATTTCCCATGGGTATAATTGTATCATTGTTGAAACCAATATAGTTGTGGCAAGAATCATAGAGCTTCTTGTAGCTAATCCCAAGTTTGTTGAACACCCATATTGACATGATATTCAATGTTGTTCCCTCATCAATGATGGATCTCTTGATGCAAAAATCATCTACCAAGGTCTCAATGTAGAGTGGAGACCTAGACCTCTTCCTGAGAACAAATTTTTTTGACAAAGAGGTGGGGTCAAAGGATAACATAAGAGGATGAGGGTGATCAAGGATGTCAGAGTTGAACAAAACCTCTACGTCATCCCAAAGTGGAACCTTATGAGAGAGACCAAGTTCATCAAAGATGAGTCCCCTTTGCTCAGGGAAAAGATGAAGAAGGTCCTATATCGAGATCCCAACAAAAAGTGATTGTAGCTCTTATATAAAAAAACAAGGATGTTATCTAGCTTGGGGAGAAATATTATATTGAAAGTTGAATCTAACTTTAGGGTTCCCTATTCCCATGCTCAGGGTTATAGGCCTCACACTACTAGTCTCTCCAATGAGGTATGTTACTTGAACTGAGCACATGTTGACAAATCACTCATACCTAGTAGAGGATATGTCAATAACAACTATGACCTTGATACTCTCACACTTAGCCTTCCTTTTTGAATTAGTTGAAGAAGAATAACCAAAAAAGGGTATAAAAGTGAGAAGGAGAGAAATGGGCCTTAGCCTTTGATTTCTTCTTATTCTTGGGTTCCGTAAGTGGAGTGCTCTAAAGGGTGGATGAGGTCTTGGCACTAGACTTTTGAGTAACACACTCCTTGTCAAAATGGTCCTTCATCTAGTGAAACTTGTAGAACTTGATGGCATCACAGGGATACATTATATATTATCCTCCTACACTCTTTTTAGAGGATTTATTTTTAGTTGGCTTCTTACTTAGATTATTGACCTCATGGTCATCCTTCTTGTCCTTCTTCTCCCTGGGAGAATCACTGACACCGTCGTTGATCACATTAAAATTGTGATCATGCAATGAGGATGAATTTTGAGTCGACATGGGCTAAATGCCCACACAAACCTTAAAGACCTTGATATTCAAACACTCATTAACAGCTTCATCATAAGATGTGGTTCCACATTTTAGGACCTAAAGTTGAACCTTTTGCCTCAATGTTCATGTGAACATATAAAATTGATCATCCAATAACCTTATCCTACACATATGGATAACTAAATGCCAGCTATGCACAACGTCAAAGTTAGACTCACCCTTAGTCTGAACCATGGAGTTGAGTGATTGGATGCTGAGGTTAAACAGTCTGAAGATGTCAAAGTATTGGAGGAAGTCATCTAGAAGGAGCTAGGATCTAGAAAGAGAATCTAGCGGTAGATTTTAGAACCAAACTACAGCTTTAGCTAATAGAGAATTAGAAAAGAGCTTCAATTCATAGGGAATAAGAAAAGAACTTCAAGATCATGCCTTCATTTTATTCCCAATCCATACACACCATCATAAATGTTGTGATATGCTCCATGGGACTAGCATCCTGAGTCCCATTGAACTTGGGTAGTTTAGGGATTGAAGTAGGTAGGGGAATAACACACACACACCCAAGGGGCTAGAGGATTCCTACGAAGGTCTTGATAGTCACAATCGATGGCTAGTTGGTGATGAGCTCCCTAAGGAGGCTCATAGGGGTCATTATGATGCCTACACAAGTAGGGTTCATCACAACTATGATTTTGCAGTATATGGTGTCGAAGTAACTCTTGATGTGGTGGATGCTTATGATGGGGATCTTCCCAATCACATGGTGTAAAATGACCACAGGAAGGGTATCATTTTATATAGCTATGATAAGATAATGCAACATGTATGGGAGAGTGGTCATGATGACCTAAATCCTCATGGTGTTGGCCATGCAAGGAAAAATGAGGGTTGACACGAGGATGATGATGTTCAAGATAGGAATCCCATGGATCCCTAGTCTATAAATGGTGGTCAAAATCAATGTGCTCATCCAAAACCCTAAAAGAAATACTAAGAGGATGGGAAGTTTCCACATGAGGTGGAAGCCAAATTGAGTCAAGGTGCCCATGTCTCTCAAAATGGACTTGAGGGGGTTCTCACCATAGAGTCTCCCATCGAGAAAGATGTGGGGAACTCATATGAGAACTAGTCAAGGCACCCGTACCCAAAATAGTGTGAGCTTTATCTCTAGAGAAAGCACACTACCTTCTCCTATGGGAATAATGGTGCTCTACTTTCACATGAAGATGCCTACGATAATCGTCAATGATTGTGTCTAACTCATTAAGCCTCAATCATGCAATGGGGTCATCTTCACCCCTCACAAGTGAATGCAAAGTAATTTAAAGTTGAGGGGGAGTATCCTAAAATAGGTAAAGCTTAGGTTTTTGAAAAGGTGAGTGACCCATTGGTTATACACTTTCCAAACTTGTTCCTTGCAAAACATTAACGAGTCTTGGTCATCAGGCTAGGGCGGGTTCACATCGTGGACCCTTGGGTTTCTATGTCATTCTATTGCAAGGACAAAAACCTAAAATAATGGGAATAATTCCACAAGTTACTCACTTATCCTAATATATTGTACCTATAAAACTAAGTGGTATGTGTGCCACATGTCGACATCTCCATCAACACATACATTAATATATCATATCCCTAGATACATATCATTAGATTTTCATATTTATATATAATTGGATTTCTTTGTAACAAATCATGCATCGAATCCTATGGGATTTCGATGTTAGTTAATATAATATGCCTTGGAAAAATAAAAATTAAGTACCATCATTGGATAATATATCACTTTTGATTTTGTTTTGTAGATTAGCGAACATATGTCTGATAATAAGGCTTTCTACAAGGCTATGGAAAATTATGACACACTTGCTTTGCCTTTTTTTGAAACCCAGGTGGAGATGGTCTTTGGAATACAAATATAATTTGGTATTTATTTTTCTTTTGGGAGGCTTTCATTACATGATTTTCACATGTTTAGGCAACCAAAAAGAGTCTTCAGTTTTCATGAATTAGTAGTTTAGTATATTTTAGTTGTCTCTAAGTTCTCAATTCATTTAAATAGTTGATTTGGGAAGTGAGTCTTCAGTTTTCATGAATTATTAATTTAGTGTATTTTAGTTGTCTCTAAGTTCTCAATTCATTTAAATAATTAATTTGAGACTTCCCCAAGTTGGATACTTTGAAATTGATATTGTTCATTTTAGGAAAATTAATATTATTATGATACAAATAATTTAAAAATGGACTTAAAGTGCCATATATCAGTAGTTTTTTATTTTTGTTTTGTTTTCAAAGTTTCACTTTGTGTGAGGTCTAGTGAAAGATTTATTAAAAAAACATAAAAGTCATATATATATATAAGGGAGAATTCTTAGTTTGTGTTATCACTTCCTTTTATGGCGTCTAATAAGAATGTATATGGAGGAAATTCTTTAACCACACAATGGTAGTCATATGGATATTAGAAAAGTTAGCTATAAATGATTAGCCCTTATTATTTAAGGAGTGTGTTTTGGTTAAATAGGTAACATGAAATATTTAGTGAAGATGATAACTATGGTGAATATGTTTTGGACCATTATAAAGTAAGAGAATCGTTTGTAAATATATTATATTTTGTTATCCAAAAGTAACCATTTATTATCCTTAATAATGAAAATGAATATATATAGTATTGTTCAAAAATAGTCATAATAGGTTAAAAGGATTCCAAGAATGAGTACTTGAGCAAACTAGACATAAGAAGGAATTTAATGTTAATAATTTACCAATAATTATAGAAGTCTTTTAGAAGCCTTGGTATTTATTCCAACTAGAGAGATGCCATGATGGAAGTGGACCTCCAACTAACATAATGGCTCATTGGGTTTAGATAAGTGTTTTTGCTTACTCAATCTCTTATTTTTTCTTATGTGGCTTCAAGATTCCTTTACAACAAACTTTTAAAAATATATTTCTACTTCAAGTCAAATACACCTATTTTTTGCATCTTGGAATTGCTCATATAATTGTAAATAATCATATCATACTTAGGAATGATATATTATATAAATGAGAAAAATCCTTATAAAATTTAAGATGATTTGATAAAATGTTGAAGTAGTCACTACTATAATCATGAATTGGGTTTGGAATAGGAATCCAATGCAAACAAATGATATTACAAATGTCCAATAAAACTTTTATCTTTTGTAAAAAGGCATGTGTGGATGGTAGCTATCATTTATTTCCTAATCAAGAGATTTGATGAGATATATGTCATTTAATATGACTATTGTGCTTTAAAATAATGCAAGGAAAATGCCCATTTTGGATCTCTTGAATGTTTTTATATGAACTAAGAATGACTAGATAGTTTTATTACTGATCTTGTATAGGTTGGTTAGAATTTGATAATAATGTCTTGACTGTATGTTGTCTTAAATAAGGTAATAAAAGACTTTGGTCTGGATATATGTGTGTGTGTGTGAATGTGTAAAAATACCTAATGATCTAATTAGGTGTGTTAAAACCTATTGTGAAAATAAATCTTGTTGAGATTATATAGTCATACTATTTACTTATCCTTGTTTGATAAGTAAATAATATGACTATACAATCTCAGCAAGATTTATTTTCACAATAGGTTTTAACATACCTAGTTGGATCATTAGGTATTTTTACTCATTCATATATATATATATATATATATATATGAATGAGTAAAAATACCTAATGATCCAACTAGGTATGTTAAAACCTATTGTGAAAATAAATCTTGCTGAGATTGTATAGTCATACTATTTACTTATCCTTGATTGATGGGAGTGTACACAAAATAGAGGTGGACCTATTCTTAGATCCTAATACTCAATTGAGGATGGTAAGGATGAGAAAAGTAACAATGGGTTGTGGAAAGTGTGGTAAATATGTTCTTTTGAGGAATAATTTTAAGAGGTTAATCATTAAATGCAATACACCTATCAACTAGTTTATTTGTGAAAGGGAATAGATAAAGATTCAACCGAGAATCTTGAGTTATCTTGGAAAAATGTGTCTCTAACATGATACTTGGTGTTTGCTTTGTTGATTTGTTCAAGTAAGAGTCGACATGCATTTGAAGGAAAATTATTATTTTTTATTATTTCCAAATAATATTGTGGATTGTGTTTCATTCAAACACCCAACTAATTTATGCTCTTCTAAGGAGGGTTGTATGTAAGCTCATATAAGAGATGTTAAGTCTTTGGTTAACTGCCATATCATAGTATTGAATCTTATGATAAATATAGGTACTCATTAAGATAACAACAATATTTATATTTGAATTATTTAATCTATGTTTTAGATTTTGACAAAATTAACCATTGCTGGTTGATTTATATGCATTATATCTTTGATAAAATGATACATTGTCTTTAATAAAAAACCATAATATGACACTATGGAATTATGTTTTTATACCTTTATGGTCCTTTTTAAGATAATTGTGGAAGTTGTTCTATAAATACAGTTATGTATCACAAGATAAAACCTTGAGATTGAGAACATGTGCATCACTTGTGGAGTAGTATGATAACTCATTCTAATGCGTATAGCAGTATGCTAAATTATTCTACTGAGTGGAGTAGTATGCTAAACCCTTTTACTATGTGGAGTGGTATGATAAACCATTCTATTGCATGGAGTGGTATGTTAAACCATATTACTACTTTGAGTAGTATGCTAAAATATTACTATTTTTTGAGATTCTATCTGCTCTATTGAATTTTTGTATCTAGCTCCTTCGTGGAAGGGAAGGATCACTCTTGATGGATGAGAGGAATGTGGGGGATTCAAAAATATCTTTGGTTATAAGAAAATCCTTCAAATGATGTTCTCTCTCTTTTGTTTTTCTATTTTAATTTTCAACAACAACGATGGAATGCAAAACTCTAGTGGATTTCATTATGAAGACTTCTTCTTATGATCGATTGATGATTATATTATTGAATGCTATATTATTATACGAAAAGAATGAAAATATGTTGTAATCAATTATTTTTGGATTTTATTTTATATTGGATATAATCTATTAAACTTCTAAAATATGAATGTTGTTTTGCCAACATAGATATTGTTGCATTGTGCTTGCAAATATGTATCCTTAGTCTTTTGTTGTGATGGCTATTTAAATAATTAGAAATAAATGTAAAAGTATGTTAGAAATCTAAATTTATTTGTAAATTATACGATATTATAATTCATTATGCACGCTTTGATTTTAGCATTGAGTATAAATTGTAATTTAAATGTATAAACTCATGATTAAATTACCATGATGAAAACCAAGAGTATTGTTGATTTGATAACTATTATGTATATAGAATTACAAAGTTAGTTTGGTTTAGTTTTTACATGTGATGAGATTATGACAAACTTTTTAACATAACTATTTACTAAAAAATGTAATGAGTAATAAACTTTTCGGAGTGAGATTTTAAAAGAAATAAAAAATAATACATTTTTCTGATACATGACTGGAGATTCTTACAGAGATAAGTTATGCTTTGTTTTCAAGTAAATGCTTGCTAATGGATAATATGTTGTCCAAATGTATAAACACATACCTTTTGGATAAGTGTTGAGGTCCTTTTGAGCTATATGGACCAAATATAGACTTATGTGGGTTTGGGGTCATCCAAGAAATCATTTACAATGTACAAGTTTTCTAAATTAGTTAAATTTGTAATAAAACACGAGAATAAAGGTTTTGTGCCAAAACTGTGTCTATATAATGCCCCCACTTTGAGATGGGTATATGAGTGAAATGCATGCATGTGTTAAATTATAAATGTAAATATTTAAAATATGCACCTTAACTTCTGTAGGAAATAATGAAGAGTTTCGACCTTGCTCTTGTTAAGTTTCCATCCACGCTTGATTAGTTAAATTACTTGAAATAATTGCCAATTGTTACAGTTAGTTAATTTTCTCATGATATACATGTTTTTTTTTTTTAAATGAAATATTTTATTATCTAATCTAAAATTATCTCTTGAAATTGAAATGAAGCATAAGTAAGAATACACCTATTTGATATTACCACCAAATGCCACCATAATTGTTCCATATCTATACTTTTGATGGGTGTTTAAAACAAAGCCCAACACTTCCTCACAGAAGTCACTAGTGCTCAACACACACATCCTAGACTTTCAATAAGTGCTTCAAACACAACCAAAATACTCCTTTGGGAATCACCAACACCCAATCCACTTCTTGATCAAGGAAGTAGATAAATTAGCTCATCTTTGATCATGTTATTTCATCTTGAATTTGAAAATGTCTTTATACATGCCCCCCTTTTGAGGTGAGGGATAAAGATCATATTTTTGAAATCACTCATCTCAAAAGAATCGTGTTAAAATCACTATATGTTGGGAAAATAATATATTTATCGCGTGTTATCATCCAAAACATATGTAATTTGAAATGTTGTCATCATATGTTATAAAAACAAATTAGCCAAAACATGTTATTATCTACACTTATGGAAAATAATTTTGATTTTTTGTAATTATCATATTATTCAAATTTTGTATTAGCATCTAATTATTCCATAATAGATCATGTAAAGTTCAATTTTAAAATGGGAGCAACTAGTATATCCAATGCAATAAACACGCCCATAGATAAGCCTAGATAAAATAATGAGAACATAATAAAGAAATATGGCCCCATAAATTCATGGCAATATAGGCACCCAACAAGTACAACCTTATAGATATAATCATGATAGTGTATACATTGTATTTAAGTTAGAACCACATAATGTTAGTGACTACACCCAAGTTAGTGACTCGACTCAAGATGTGACTCACAAAAAATGACGACAAGAAGATTCTCTATGTATAGGATGCACAAACATGCAAACACATGTATTCACAAGTAAACATTCATGCATAAACAATATATTTTAATAGTTTAGCAATCACAAAATAGACTATCCATAGGATAAGAGATGTATAAGATACTAGCAGAATATGTCAAAATATGGATCAATATGAAAAAGGACAAGTAAGAATAGATATTACCATGCAATAATCCTCTAAAATGGCTATGCCCCCAAGCTAGGGCATGGTTTCTATGAAATTCACCCCTTCAAGATGTGGGTGCATAGTGTGAAATCCAATACTATGTAACTTGTGAATCTGCATAGCACTCACTTAAGAAATGTTGTGAAAAGCATGTGTATGTATGTACACACACACACACACACACACACACACACACACACACACACACACACACACACATACAAACCATGGATAATGAAAACATATAGAGTAGGTGAGTATGTAACATGGATAAGGAAATGTTTTTTATTTTTATTTATTCAATGTTTTTGAATATTTGAAATGTTGTCAATGTTTTTGAATATTTGAAATATTGCCAATGTTTTTTTTATTTTTATTTTATTTTTCCAATGTTTGAATGTTTCATCCCCTTGATAGGCAATATATAAGCCAAGTAGTCATCAAGAATTAGAAACATAGTTTGAGAAAGCACATAAATATTTTATCGAGTATCATGATCCATGTAATAGTGCAAGCCAAAAATGTAACATAGGTCTCAAAGTGTAGTATAAAATCAATACATCATGATTTATGATAAGGCCAAATAGAAATTGAATTGTAAATTAATGATGTTGATGTCATGGGGAAGACTTCTTTCCCCTAAATATGAAAATCCTTAAAGAAAACTAGATATAGTAATAATAACCATCATATGTCAATGTAGCACGTAAATCATAGAGTGTGAAATTAAAAATATGTCGTGATATACATAAAACATGTGTGGCTGCCATCCCCCCAAAATCAAATGTGTCTCATGTACACCAATGTGAAATATATAATGAAGTGAATAATATGTATAACAATCAATCAATTATAATATATAAACAATGTTAAGGATATGAAAGCCCCAACTAATGAAATAAACAAAGGCTTTCAGTAATATGCCATATTAAAGTGATACATGTATACTCAATACATTGTATAGGATAAAATCAAAATGTCACCCCACCATGGGTATATTATCCTAAATTAATGCTCAAAGAGACTCATCATATGTCAAATACAAGCATGTGAAGGTACAATTCCCCCAAAGGTAAAGATGTGTACATAGATGTAGTCAATAAAGAATATGCTTGAGTATGATTCCCCCATAGGCAAATAAATATGATCGTGTATGAAACCATATTTTTTATTTTTTTATTTATATATCTAGAACAAAATAGAAACTAGCACAAGAAAGCACAGGGCTAAATAATAAATAAAAGGAACAAGGCTGACAAACTAGAAGACTAAGAAAAAGAGGATTCTAAGCATTTATAGGCTTCTCTCATACTCAATGTATACAATGAAAAAATGTCCTAATGAGTATGCTTTTGTCATCGGGAGGACTATTTTAAGTGCTAAAAATGGGACAAACAGTCAAATGGTCATGGATAATGAAACACAACAAGCAACATGAAATAATTAGCTAAAACAATGTTAATGCAAATAGAAGGCAACTACCATGTGAAATCTAGAAAATAGAAGATTGTAATCAAACTCAAAAATAAGCATAAAGAATAGTCATAGATTTGAGGATGATGATGTATAAAATGTACTCTTTAGATGTACTAATATGCTAAAAATAGCATGAGAATATCCATGTACATAATTAATATATTTAAACTTCATGTAAGTAGTTGGTAAGAAACATGATGCACATAAACATAGTTCTATATAGTAAATATGATTTTTAACAAAGCAATGTCCCCACCCATGTAAGATCTATAAATGTAATCATATGCATATACATCCCAATCACCCCACCTCTCACCTAAAACAAGGAATATCATTATAAATCAAGTATGGAAACATGAATGCACAAATTTGAAGTGATAAGTATGATGTGTATCCTATGAACAATATAAAGGTGAAGAAATATTTTATTTTTCTCTTTTATGAATGTTTTTGGATTTTAAATTTTTTATAAATTAAACACAAGGAATAAATCACATGTAAGGCACAACATATACAAGAAGGAAATTTATGTACAGAACTATGGTACAATAAAGATGCATTGATAATGATCACCAAGCATTTTTGTGTTTTATCAATGTTTTTATATTTAAAAATTCAACTAAAACAAAATAGAAAGTATGTAGCATAATAAGCAATAATAATGTATAGTAAAATAGGGGTTTTAAATATATATGCATAGAATCCCTCAAGCAAGTGCTTAGGCTATCCTATAATGGTGTCAATGTTTGAATCTGAACTAAAGGATTCAAAGCCATTTCTTGATATATCAGAAAATTGTTCACTAGATGTACAAGTGTCAGTATCTTCAAGTGAAAGATTTCATGATGCAGTATAAGTAATATTGAATATTATGCAAGAATATATTGTGTCATAATGATTAACTTAGGTTGCAAGTGAACCTTAGGATGTAAATGTTGACAAGCTTGCCAAATAGAAATTGACGCCTTTGTCTCAAATGTTGTAGGTACATAAAGGCACTTTGTTTGTGGAGAAATTGTAAGTGGTTTATTAGGATAAATAATCTTTACCTTTCAAGGTGAAATAGTTGGTCAATGAATATGTCTTTCATAAGGTGGACCATAAATAGTGTGAATTTAATTGTTATGCATAAATTTAAGAGAATTGTACACTATTGAAGGGATTGTTCTGAGTTCATTTAACTAAGGATGCCTAAGCAATGAAGGCTCCATTTGAGTTGGTTATAAAAAACCAACTAATGGGTTTAAACTAACCGATAAACTAACCTAATAAGTAAAATAATTAAATAAACAAATCATAACTTTGGATCATAAAATGACCCAACAAGTAATATATTGTATGATCTTGAATCTGGTATAACATAGAACCAAACTAAGCATGTCTTAGCACCAATTATGAGAAGTGTTATACCATCCAACAGTGTGTACTTAGGTCCATTATACCTATGTAACATTATGGTTAGAAAACATAAGTCTTTATGAGTGAATCCTTTAGTGGATAAGAGTGACATTAAAATAAGGTTGTTACTAGAACCATTATCAATCATAATACCATGTGTGATTGAAGGGTCACTATCAAAAACATCTTGTATGTATAAAGTACCATTGTTTGACACATCACTAGGTATCTCATGATCATGAAATGTTATGGCAGGTGGTTTTTTTTGAGACCCTGATACCATGCCAATGATATTATCAAGTTCATATTCTAGTTATGTAATGAATGCCATGTGCATATTATCTTACTTTTGAGTATAATAGTTTGTAAATGGGTTGTTAAAGATGTTTAAAAAATTATTATGTCCCACTACTGACTCATTCACACTAGAGGCATGTCCATCTACTATTATAATTTTATCATCAATTAGATCTTCAAATTTATCGCTCAAATTTAAAAAATTACTAGTTGAATGTCTTGATCCCTGATGATAATCACAAAATGCATTTGGCTTATAGTTCTTAGGTGGTGGTATATTTGGATCTCACCAAGTAGCTCACATAAATAAATTACATTACATTCCAAAATTTTATTTTGCACTTGACCAGGCATATCATGTAACCTTTTGAACTCTCTCCTTAGCCTAATGGTTGCAAATGTACTTTTATCTTGAGCTTGTGATACTATGTCAATAGTTTTGGTTCCATTCTTAGCTTGAGAACTAGATATATCATTAAGCCTTCATTTGAATATCACTTTTCCTTGATATTTGGGAGCTTTTGATGTTAAATAAAGTGGTTTATATATTATCACCTTTACATCTATAAGCTTAGTCCTAATGTTTCACAAAGCATGACAAAATTCATCAATTGAATTGTAGTATGTAAATATTACCTTGTCCTTAAGAGGATTAAGTAGTTTATCTGAGAATATGTTTTTTTATTTCATTATCAGGAAGTGGATGAGACATTTTAGTGAGTATGGTTTTGAATTTAAGGAATGTCTATAAAGAGTTCATGAGGGCCTTGCTTGATGTGAGAGATATGTGTGAAAGTCACACTTTGGCTAATGTTGATTGACAAATGAGCTAAGAAAATGTCTAGTAGCTCATGAAATCCAGTTGTTTCACTATTTTTTCATTTATTTTATTTTTAGAAAGCAAGAAGAAACCTTAAAGAAGGGTGTAGTAGAAGAACCTAATTTTATTGTGCATGTATGAATCTAGTCAATTGTAGATACTCCTCTTTGTCTAAGGAGGATGACATGTAGATAAGAAAAAAACTAGAAAATGGTGGATTAGTGAGATAGTTAGGTGGACTGCCTAGTGTGAGCTAGATCCAAGAAGCACTAAGCTTCCTTGGAGGTTGTCAATCCACTCTTTAAGATAATTAAGTTATGATAAAATAAAATAGGTGCTTTCATAAATTAATAGAAATTAATAAAACTTTAGTGCAATAAATACTTTTGAATAGGAATGAAGTGATTTTACTAAAACAATAATAACTTGATAAATACAAATGCTAAAGTGTTCAAACCTGAGTCAGAAAATAACTTAAACTTATGTGATGCAACATAAATTTGGAAACCAAAAATTGGGTAGGATTTGATGGGTGAAAAATGTTTGTTGTTGTTTTGGGGAAAATAAAACACACAATGACTGTCGATAGTTACTATGCAATCAATGGCAGTTAGGCAACCATCACTAGTCAATGTATGATCATTAGCAGTCAGAGATAACTGGTGGTGGCTCCTATAGGTTCTGGTTTGGGAAAGAATGGTTGTTGGGTGAGTTACAAAAGGGTTCTAAAGGTGGTTTATGGGTTGGATGTTGGTCATGAGAGATAAATGAATTCTTAGAAATACCTAGTTTGGAGGTTGGGTAGTCAGGTTAAAATGGCTTGTGGGTGGTCTGGGGTAGAAGGTGAAGTGCCTAGAGTTGTATAACTCCAACACAAGGAATGGAATGCTAGAGTAGGGGAATGGACACAAGCAAATAAAACTATTAAAACTTTCTACTAAACTTGATAAAAATTTGCATATACTTAGCTCTAAGTTTGTTGGCCTAGAAGAGTGTTAAGGTTGAGTACAAGCTGTGCAGGATCCTAGAGCACTATTAATAGAGTAATAGTACTTAGGCTCTTTGTGGTGATTTGTTGAAGCACCTAGGTATTTCTAGTATTTTTCTTGGTTCATCTAGTAACTTTGATTTTCTTGAGAGTAAGAGAGTCTCATGCAAAAAGATAATTTTCAACCTCTCTAAGGCAAGGCTTTTGGGTTATGTTAAGTAACCATCGATGATCCTAGTCAACTGTCGTCGATCAAGGGGTGACTATCAACTATCAAGGATAAAAGGTCAAAATGGCTAAAAATAGCCATTTTCACTAATGATTGGTTGTTAAGAGGTTAAGAAATGGTCTGAGGTTAATAAATAGCTCATTAGGATGCATGAAGAAGAAGTCTTACGAAGCTAAGGCATTAAATGCCAAGGTAGAAATGGTCCTTAGGCTAGGTGTCGATCAACTAAACATTAGTTTAGGTAGGTGAAGTGTAAATAGGCCTTATTTAATTAATTAACTTAATTATTTTTAGCCAAAGGGGGTGAATGGGTGTGTTGGAGTATTTTTAATAATTAATCCTAACCCAAGGGGTTAAGGAGGCAAAGGGGGCCAAGGGGTACTTGACAATGACTAGAACCACGTTGCATGGTTTTTGAATATCCATATTTAGCCCCTTTTTGTTGTGTAGGTTACTTCCTCAAATTATAAAACAAAAATAATAGGTATAATGGAAAGTTGAATGGATACCCTGAGTATGAGAGGATGTGTTTCCCCTCAAACCAAGATTTGACAAAGAAAAAAATAGAGTCGAGTGTGACAAGTGTATATGGGTGGTAAAATGGGTAAGATGGTAAGAAGTGACAAAAGAGGTTACTACAAGGAGGACAAGTGACAAGTGAACCAGGTCATTGCATTTAGGTGTAGTAGATATGGGTACACTTATAAATGCAAGTCACCTGAGCAAAGGTCACCATGTTATCAGGGGTCCAAAAAATGGATGACACTGAGAAAGTGGAATAGGTCACAGGTGCCATAATAACTAATGGGCATAGTCATAGGCATCTAAAAGGTCAACATTCAAAAACTTTCAGGTTGAGATGAAAATCATAAGTTGTGGCAAGGGTCATGAAAACAAAGTCAAGGAGTGTAAATAAACAGTCAAGGTGACCAAAGGGTAGCTAGGTGTTAGTGAAAATGAAGTTGAGGGGTAAAAATAAGTGGTTGAGGTGACCAAAGCATAGCTAGGTGTTAGGTGTGGGTAAAGTTAGACAAGGGGTCCTAGTGGGAAAAAAGGAAGGGGTGTTAAAACCCTAACTGGGTTGACTGATGGTGGTTGGATTAGACTAGTGATGTTCGATTAGAGACTATTAGTGGTCACATAAAACCCCTAAAAAGGGGTTATGACCATAAAAAGGTCAAAGGCATTTTATTATGACATTATTTACTTTTGTCATTTACAATTTATCTATCTTGTGTCCTCCTCTTTGAGCAAAAATGATGGAAGTTCCCCTTGAGTTGTGAGTGTTGATTTAACTGTGAGTTGGAGTTTGACTTGGGTGTGGGCTAGGTGGGTCAAATCATAGGTGAGGATGCAGTGAGGGAGAGGTTGAGCTAGGGATTGAGTGGTGGTTGTACTGAGGGATTCACCATGGTGTCAGATGTGGAACAAGGTAGGCCTCTTGCATTTCTTTGATAAATATTTGGCTTAATAATTCTTCAAAGGAGTGGTCTTAGCTTTATTCTTTATTTTAGGCATGTGATAGTTGTCCTTTAAGGGAGCAAACTGCAATGCTAGAGATGTCCCATGAGATATATGATTTTTATGTTTTGATTTTGAAGACATAGACTTGATTTTTTAGGCTTGAGTCTTACCTTTATAAAGGCAAAACTATAGCACAAAAAGGATGAATAGTGTGAGAGGATGCTTTAAGAGACAATGACCATGGGATCCCATCCTATTAGGGATGAAAAGTATCCATGAGAATCATGCCATGGGTAGAACCATGGTACCACATTTAGTATTAAGGATATAATTGTGACATATAATCACATGATTCTATGTTTTAATCAATTGTCCTCAAAGTGAGGGGATGAAGGTGAAAATCTCATAATATAAGGGACAAGCTTAAGTTAGATAGGAGGTGAGTTTGAGCTTGTTTAATAAAAGAAAGGATGTAGATGTGAATCATTGAGAGGCTGAAGTTCTAATTTCCCTTCAAGAGATGATAACCAGTAAGCTCCTAATCCATACTTATGCCTTATGATATAAGGTCCAATCCAATTAAAATCAAACTTGCCCCACTTGCTTTTTTCCATATTGGTTACATGTTGCTTTTTCTTTAAGATGAGGTCTTCGATATTGAACTCTCATTCTCTTAGGTGCTCATTATAAGCACGCTTGATTCCTTCCTGATAGACACAAAGATGGGTAAGCATGGCCAAATGACATTCATCAAGGATCTCAAGTTGAGCTAAATGTTCTTGATGATAATCACCCTCAGAAATGATATCCTAGAGGGATATACAAAGAGAGGGAATTTGGACTTCAAGAGGCAAGACAACCTTAGCTCCAAAGATAAGAGATAAAGGGGTATTACCCATAGGGGTTCAAATTCTAGTATGATATGCCCATAAGGTGAAGGGAATGTGTAAATGTCAATCTTGACTAGATGTATTAACCATTTTAGTTAGCATTTTGTTATGGGTTTTGTTAGAATATTTACCCTATCCATTAGCTTGTGAATGATAAGGTGATGAGAAAATTAACTTAATACCAAATGTGTCATAAAGGCCTTGTAATTTTTTATTTTTAAAATATTTACCATTATCAGTGATAATTTTATGAGGAACACTGAAGTGGTAGATAATGTGATGATTAATAAAGTTGATAATCTTTTTAGCTTTTGTCAAAATTATGGGAATAGCCTTTACCCACTTGGTGAAATATTCTATCATAGTGATGATAGAATGATGTCACTGTGAAGAATGAGAGTTAATTTCATAGTGAGATCCAATCCCCACTGTGAGAAGGGCCAAAAATTCTTAGAGACCTGAAGTCTATGACTGGGTGCATGATGAAAATTAACATGTTGCTGACATTTGACACACTTCTTTATGTAATCACAAAAATTTTGGTTAAGGGTAGGCCAATAATATCTTAGTCAAAATATATGTTTAACGACAACTAGACCACTAAATTGTCCTCCACAAATCCCACCATGCATTTCCTTGATAGCGTGAGAGATTTCATGATTATGTAGCCATCTAAGGAGGAGACCATCAAAGCCTTGTTTATAAATAATTCCCCTTAGTATGGTGTAATGAGAGGTAATCTGTATAAATTCTCTTCGATCATTTCTAGAGATATCAAAAGGAATAATGGCTAGGTTAAGATAGTCAAAGATTTGCTTATACCAAATGTCAGATTGGGCCTCTTCCATGTGAAAAATGAAAGGAAGGTCCAATTTGGTGTAAGAGGGATCATTAAGGTGGTGGATTCTGATAAATAGCTTAGAGTTAGAAGGCACACATGGGATTTGGGAGGCAAGAGAATCCATCGTATCAATAAACTTATTCGTAGATCACATAGTGGCTTAGATAAGGTAATGTTCAAATGACGTCAAGAGAATATCTACCAGTTATTTGTACTATTGTAAAACATCATTTTGACATTGGTAAGAGCTATTAATTTGACTAACCACCAACGAGGAGTCACCAAAGATACTGATGGTTTTGACTCCAAGCCTAAAGAAGTTTGGAGACCTATAACTAGGGCTTTGTACTCAACCATATTGTTGGTACAATCAAAATCAAGCTTAAAGAATAAGGGAAGAGGCTCGCCATCAAGGGGAATAAGGATGATATCGACTTCCCCACCATGTTGACACTTTATTCTATCAAAAAACATGGTCATTTGATAAGCAATGTCCTCTTGAGAAATACTTACGATGGACTCATCAGGAAACTCAAGAGGAGAAGGTTGGTTATCTACTAAGGATACCTCAGCCAATTGGTTAGCAATGACTTGCACTTTAATTGACTTTTGCTCGAGTAACTCAAGATCAAACTCAGCTAAGAGCATGATCCACTTATCCATACATTGATTTTGGTATGGCTTAAAATGCATATGCTTGAGTGGGTCAGTGTTAGTTATGACATAGGCTTGGTGGTTAAGAAGGTAATGGTGGATTTTGGAGGCCATAAAGACCAAGGTGAGACACAATTTCTCAATATGGGTGTACCAAGTTTCATACTCTATAAGCATTTGACTTATATAGTAGATGGCTTGCTTTTTATGTTGATCATCTTGATGTGTAAGCATGCCCCCTAAGGAATGGTCAGCAGTAGAAATATAAAGGTAGAAAGGTTAGTCCTCTTTTTGAGGAACGAGAATAGGTGGAGAAAGAAGATATTATTTAAGTGAGTCAAAGGCTTTTTTACAGTCATTGTTCCACTTAAAAGATACATCTTTCTTGAGAAAGAGATGAAAATGTTGACATCTATCAGATAGCTGAGAGATGAAATGATGAATGGACTGGAGCTTTCCCTGTAGGCTACAGAGTTGCTTGAGGTTGGTTGATGGAGGCATGTTGAGAATTGCCTTGACTTTTGTAGGATCAACTTCAATTACATGAAGAGAGATAATAAATCCAGGAGTCTTTCCTAACAAGACACCAAAGATGTATTTCTTGGGGTTAAGGTAGACATGGAAGTGGATAAGATGCTCAAAGATAACCTTTAGGACTGCTAAATTATCTTTACGGCATTTAGACTTTCCAAGAAGGTCATCTACATAGTCCTCTATGATTTGATGAATAAGATCATGAAATATATAGGTCATAGCACATTGGTGATTTGTACCAACATTTTTTAGACCAAAAGGCATGACCCTATAGCAGAAGGTTCCCCATGGGGTGATAAAGGTAGTTTTATTTTGATATTCAAGGGCAATCAAGATCTGATTATAGCCTAAAAACCCATCCATAAAAGATAGCATCTCATAGCCAATTATAAGATCAACAATTTGGTCAATGCTTGGCAAAGGTAAATCATCCTTTGGGTAAATAAGGTTAAGATCATGAAAGTCAATGCTCCAAAGGGTCCATCATGGGGATTTAGATGGAAGGTATGGATGAGCTAGTAGAACCTTGGTTGGTGGAAAAAGAAGAGGATTTGTCTTTGGTTGGTGAAAGCTTGGTTGATGGTAGGAGGAAAACATCATTAGGTCAATAATTCATATTGCATGAGTTGAAAGTACTAGGGTTAGCTAGTATGGTATGGACTTGACCTTCATACTCAAACTTAATGCACCGACATAGGGTGGATAGCACACAACCCATGGAATGGATCCAAGGGTGTTCTATTAAAACATTATATTGAAACTCGCTTTCTACCACGTAGAAGAGCTTAAGAAGAGTATGAGGTCCTAAATGATTGTGAAGGATGACTTTCCCTAAGGTTTTAGCCATCGTATCTGTTTCAATGAATTTCAACTTATATTTTGAAAAGAGAAAAAGAAGAAACTAAATATAAGTATGGTTGAAAAACCTATTTGATTGCATGCATGTTGAATAAGATGATTGTGAAGAATTCCTTTTTGGCTTGGGAGGATGACCTGTGAATAAGACAACACTAAAACAAACGGTTGGTTAGATAGATAGTTGAGTGGATTGTTTAGTGCTAGCTTGATCCTAGAAGCAAGAGCTTCCTCAGGGGCTATCAATCCACATGTTTTAGATAATTAAGTTTATAAATAAAATTTAAAGTACTTATATCAATAATCAAAAGGTACTAAAATTGAACACAAGAAATGTTTGGTAGAGAAATAGACTAGAAATGGCTAATATAGCAATAAACAAGTCAATACTAGTGCTAAATGGCTTAGGTCTATTTTAAAAAATCATGTAGGGGTCTATGAATAAATAAGAACATAGAAAATTGGATTTGATGTTAGGTTGTGGAGCTAAAAGCTTCACTGATGCAAATGGAGGAGGTTGCTGAGCGTCAGAGCAACCAACATCAGTCTGATCAACCGACATCAGTCATATTCAATGTACGTAGTAACTGACATTGGTTAGGGGTCGGCCGGCATCGGTCAGATAAGAACCGACGTCGACAACCTGTGTGTGTGTGTGTGCATTTGCATGCATTTTCAAAACTAGTCTAATTTTAGACGGATGGTTAGTTTGCATGTAAAAGACTAATTTTAGTCTTGAGTCTGTGTTTCTAATTATTGTAATTAAGAAGTCTAATTATAGTTTGTATGGATCTATTTAATAGACCCATGGGGCTATATTATAATCAAGAACAAGGAAGAGATCCTTCCAATTGTAAGATCAGTTGATCTGCAGGTAGCAAGATCAAGGGAGATCTACATGGTAAGTAAGATCAGTTGATTTGCAGGTGTGCAAGATCAAAGGAGATCTACTTGGAGTACTTTGAGTACTTGGTGGACTGGTAGTATTGTTACTAACTGGTGGAGGGAACAACTCAGTTATTGAGTTGTGGTTGTAATTGGTTGAGAGAAAGAACTCTTGAGGGAGAATTATTGTACGCCCAAGAGGTGTGGGAAGAGTGTGATTTCTTCATTGTATTTCCTTCTGGAAGAGTATTAATACAAGGTTGTATTGTCTCACATATTCTGTGATGTTTCTTTATTATAGTTACACATTACTTCTAGTTTAATTTTGTGTTTAGTTGCTTATACAAAGGTAATCAAGTGTGCTCTTATTAGTGGATCCTAACAAGTGGTATCAGAGCCTGGTTGCAGGTTTATCAGAGCTTGGTTCACTAACACCTTGGTTTCAAAGTGTGTTAAGTGTTTGTTGATTATAGGTCACTCTCAGGGGTTTCTGATTGAGTGGGAGTAAAGCAATGGCAGAAGAAAGTAAGCTAAGAATGGAGAAATTCAATGGCAAGAATTATCAATTACTGTATTGTGGAAAGAAAGGGCATGTAAAGAAAGATTGTTGGTTAGTAGAAGATCAGCATGAAGGAAATAAAGAAGCAAATGATGCAGGTATTGTTGCACGGGATGCTCTTGTATGTTCCTTGGATAAATTAGAATATTGGGTTTTAGATTCTATTACCTCTTTCCATGCAACCCCAAATAGAGTATTTTTCCATGATTATGTCCGTGGAGACTTTGAAAAGATTTATTTAGGGGTTGGTAAGCCTTGTCAAATTATTGGCAAAGGAAAAGTGCAGCTGAAATTGTAGACGGGCAACACATGGGTGTTGAAGGATGTCATGCATGTCCCAGTCCTGAAGAGGAGTCTTATTTCTATAGGAAAGTTGGGTGATGAGGGTTGCACAGTTACTCTCACAGTGAAATCTTGGAAAGTTTCCAAGGGTGCACTTGAATTAGCATTTGGTAAGAAAGTAGGTACTCTTTATCTATCTACTTGTATTACTGATTCTCTTTTTGTTTTATCTACTTCAGATGTAGATGTGAAGATGTGGCTCTGTAGGCTTGGTCACATGAATGAGAAGGGGATGCATGTTCTTAAGAGGAAATCTGATGTCTTTGACAAACTTAAGAATTGGAAAGCCTTGTTTTTCAAGGAGAAGATGATGGATAGAGATCAGCTTAAGGGGTTGAATAATTCTAAGTAGGGCAGTTTGGATAAGGTTATGATCCAAAGTTAGCTTGCAGGTAAAAGTCATCACTCACAAGAAAACACAGTTACCAACGTTGGTCAAGTGAGAATTGACGTCAAACAGGTAGGAACTGACATCAATCAGGTGTAGACTGAGGTCGGTGATGTCAGGTAGGTAAACACTGATGTTGGTCAGGGAACTGACATCAGTGATGAGGTCGGTCACATGGAACTGACATTGGTCGGATGTAACTGAGAGATGACCAAGATTGGTCACTGTTAGAATGAATTTTGGGCAGATAGCAAGCTGTCAAGGAGTCTCAAACACCCATAAGGAGGACTGAAAGGGTAAGTAAGCCTCAAATTCATTATTCCCCTTCTTTATACTACTTATTGTTCACTGATGGTGGAATACTAAGAAGTTTTGAAGAGGCAATGCAGGTAGAATCTAGGAAACAATGGGAGCATGGCATGAATAAGGAAATTAATTCCTTGGGAAAGAACCAAATGAGAGATTTGGTAGAGTTGCCAGCCGGGATGAAAGCACTAAAAGACGAATGGATTCTTAAGTTAAAGAAAGGAGAGAATGGATAGGTGAGATAGAAGGCCAGTGCATATGGTCTTGAGCAAGCTCCAGGATAGTGGTATAGGTTTGACAGGTGTATGACAAAGCATGGCTTTAGTCAATGTCAATGTAATCACTATGTTTATTTTACCATGTTGAATAATGGTCATGACATTATTCTGTTACTGTATGTGGATGATATGCTTGTTGCAGGTTCATACATGCAGGGATTTGCTGAGCTAAAGGTAAAAGTAAATCAGAGGTGTGCTAGGAAGGATTTAGGAGCAGAAATCCTTGGCATGAGTATTTCTAGAGATAGCAAAAGTCATAGGTTGATTTTGTCTCCAAATGATTATGTGAATAAGGTAGTGGAGAGGTTCAATTTGCAGGATGTAAAACCGGTTAGCACACCTATGGTTGGACAATTCATAAAACAGTGTCCTGAATCACATAATGAGGTTGAGTGCATGGTATGTACTAGACCTGATATTATCCAAGCAGTGGGTGTTGTCAGCAAGTTTATGGCCTATCTAGGAAAGAAGCACTGGAAAGCAGTTCAGTGGATTCTCAGATATTTGAGAGGGACCAGCAGCAGGTATTCATGCTATGCAGGGTCAGGCACTTCTCTACATGGGTATGTAGATTCGGATATGGCAGGTGACTTGGATGGTAGGAGAAGCACCATAGGATATGTGTTCACAGTGGTGGTTAGTCTTCAAGACTGAACTTGAAGAGGGATACAAGCCAGGAAACAAAACTAGAGGATGTACAAGTACAGATACAGATGCAGCTATTTATCTCCAAGTGGCAGATTATTAGGTTGTGGAGATAAAAGCTTCACTGATGTAAATGGAGGAGGTTGTTGAGTGTCAGAGCAACTGACATTAGTTTGATCAATCGACATCAGTCATATTCAATATATGTAGTAACCAACATCGGTTAGGGGTTGGCTGGCATCGGTCAGACAGGAACCGATGTCGGCAACCTCTGTGTGTGTGTGCATTTGCATGTGTTTTTAGAACTGGTCTAATTTTAGACAGACAGTTAGTTTATATGTAAAAGACTAATTTTAGTCTTGAGTTTGCATTTCTAATTATTATAATTAGGAAGTCTAATTATTGTTTGTATGGGATCTATTTAATAGACCCATGGGGTTGTATTGCAATCAAGGACAAAGAAGAGATCTTTCCAATTGTAAGATCAGTTGATCTGCAAGTAGCAAGATCAGGGGAGATCTACATGGTAAGTAAGATCAGTTGATTTTTAGGTGTGCAAGATCAAAGGAGATCTACTTGGAGTACTTTGAGTACTTGGTGGACTGACAGTATTGTTACTGACTAGTGGAGGGAATAACTCGGTTATTGAGTTGTGGTTGTAATTGGTTGAGAGAAAGAACTCTTGAGGGAGAATTACTGTACGCCCAAGAGGTGTGGGAAGAGTGTGATTTCTTCATTGTATTTCCTTCTGGAAGAGTATTAATACAAGGTTGTGTTGTCTCTCATATTCTATGTTGTTTCTGAATTCTAGTTACACATTACTTCTAGTTTAATTATGTGTTTCGTTGCTTATACAAAGGTAATCAAGTGTGCTCTTAGGAGTGGATCCTAACATTTGATTGGGAGAAAGAGGGTGAACATAACTTGTTATTTTTTTCCATAGTGACCATCGGCAGTTAGGTTGACTGTCGATGGTTAAGGTGACTGATTGGATAGACCATCAATGGTTGAGACAACCTTCAGTGGTTACTATGTGTAGGTCTAGATTGGTAAATAATTGGTCTGATATGATCACAAAGTTAGATTTTAAGAGATGGGTTAGTGTTGGGATAATTGTAAAATACAAATAAAGTATATAAATATTTGAAAACAAATACTTAGCTTACCAAAGATTGATCAGGTGATTGATTAAGGTGGTTGGATAGTTGGTGGATTTTGGCATGATTCCAATAGAGTAATGGTACTTGATATTGTGGTGGAGCAACAATGACAAGTTGGCTATCTGATGTAATGGCTAAATCACTGGATTGTTGATGACAATTGACCTATAAACAAAGGAACTCTAGATGTACAAACTCTTGATAACAATTGCAGATGGATTCCACCTTCTTGATCCTCTCTTCTTATAGGTAAGGAAGGAGAGGTGTAATAGGATGTTAATTGGGCCTCTTAATTTTAACTCGTGCATTCAATGGCTCATATGTGGATTTAGATGAGTTATTTTTATAAAATCAAGGTGGGTGGCTTACACGTTGGCTTTTGAGATGGTGGACCCTAACCATCGATGATCAAGGTAACCATTGACCATCATCCTAACCATCGATGGTGAAGGCAAAGAGTGGGTAAAAGGGTAGGTTAAGTTAGTTGGTAAAATTGATCATGGGTTAGGCTCGACTAGCGGTTAAAAGGTCAAATTAGTCCCAAGGGGGTTCTAAGGTGATCCAAGGGAATTTTGACATTTAGAATCACTATGTGTGTATTTATAGTGTCTACATTTTTCCCCTTTTTGTTATGTGGCTTTGAATCAACAATCTACAAAAATAAAATTGATTTTTAATCGAAGGTCTGGTTGCCCTGAGTATGGGAGGAGGTGTTCCCCCTCAAACTAGGAGTCGATAAGGTAAAATAGAATTAAGTATGGGTTTGATAAGGTGGATAAAGTTGATGATGAAGGTGAACATCATAAAGGTGGGTGATAGGTTGAGCACTAAAGTACAAACAAGTGCACAAAATGCCACAAAACGTGCGATAGCCAAGATCATGCATTGACTAGGTTACCATAGTTGGTAAAAATAAAGGGTGGGTTCTAGAAGGACAAGTGATAAGTGGACCATGTGACTACATTTAAGTGTGGTGGTTGGGTACACTCACACATATCCTAAATGATGTCTATGTTTTTGTGGGTATATAAGATAGGAAGTGTTCTTGATAAAAATATAAATAGGTCGCGTCGTGGGTATTCAAGGTAGGATGTGTTTTGAAGAAGACACAAGTGGGTCTAGTAAGTGTGAGGTGGCACAAATTCAAAAAGGTTCAACATGGTAATGTTATTTATCACTATGATCAAAGGACCAAGCAAAATTTGTTGCAAAACATGTACTAGTTGGACTGAAATAGACCAATGGCAAGTGATGAGGTGGTCGGGCTGGGTGGAGAAGGTGATCTCCATGGGTGGTTTTTATGATTTGGTTTTGCTAAACAAAGGGGTGTGATCTATATGAGATCAAAAAGGTGAGCCTCTTGACAGTCAATGATCAGGGTGATCATGGGAGACCATCGACGGTCAGGGTACAAACCCTAAAAGGCCATGGGTCCAAAGTGAAATTTAAATTACTTTTACTCATTTTAACTTTATTCATTGTTGACTTTGGAGCTTTGTTATTTGTCATATTTGATGAGAAATTGTTGATGATGATTACTCAAGAGGAACTAACTATTTATCTGAGGTGTGTTGAGTTGTGGAGCTAAAAGCTTCACTATTGAGCTCATGTGGATGTTGCTGGGCTTAACCAGTAACCAGCATCGGCAGTATCACCAACATCAGTCAAACATGGATCAAAAATGACTAACATTGGTCAGAGATCGGCCGACATCAGTCATATGTAGATCGATAGCAACCGGCATCGGTCACCTATGTGTGTGCATTTGCATGCGTTTCCAGAATTAGATTTGTTCTAATTTTAGGAAGACAGAGTGTTTGCATGTAAAGACTAATTTTAGTCTTGAGTCTATGTTTCTAATTATTGTATGCCTTGGATCCTATTTAAGAGACCCATGGGGCAGTATTGTAATTAAATAAAAAGTAAGTAAGATCAATTAGATTTGCAAGGTGCAAGATCAAGAAGATCTGCTGAAGAGAAAGGAATAACAACTCAGTTATTGAGTTGATTGTAATTGATTGATTGAGAGAGAGAGAGAGAGAGAGAGAGAGAACTCTTGAGGGAGAATTACTATACACCCAAGAGGTGTGAGGAAAAAGTGGTTTCTTCATTGTATTTCCTTCTGGAAGAGTTTAATAGAGATTGGTTGTTTCTCATATCTCCTCTTATTTGTTATTTCATAAATTTAGTTACTTATTACTTCTGATTTAATTTCATGTTTAGTTGCTTATACAAAAGTAATCAATTGTACTCGATAGTTCCTAACAAGTGGTATCAGAGCTTGGTTCACTAACAGGGGGTATCAGAATAGGTTAGTGTTTGTTGATTACAGGTACACTCTCAGGGGTTTTTGATTGAGTGGGAGTAAAGCAATGGCAGAAGAAAGTAAACTAAAAATAGAGAAATTCAATGGCAAGAATTATCAATTATGGAAGATGCAGATAGAAGATTATCTGTATCAAAAAGATCTGTACTTACCATTCAGTGGGGTTTCAAGCAAGCCCACAGATATGCAAGATGAAGAATGGAATGTTCTTGATAGAAAGGCTCTTGGATCTATAAGGTTGAGCCTGGCATCTTCTATGATATCCAACTTATCACAGGCAAAGACAATGGTAGAGTTAATAGATACTTTGGCAAATTTATATGAAAAACCCTTAGCTTCGAATAAGGTATATCTTATGAAGCAATTATTTAATTTGTAAATGCAAGAAGGTGGATCTGTATATAGTCATCTTAATGATTTCCATGAAATTTTAAATCAGTTAAATTCAATCAAAATAGCTTTTGATGATGAAATTAAGGCTCTCTTTATCTTATGCTCTTTACCTGAAAGCTGGCATAGCTTGATAATGGCAGTTAGTAATACTACATCTGCTTCAAATATCTTGAAAGTTGATGATGTTGTTAGTGTAATCTTGAATGAATATATTTGTAGGAAAAGCACAGGGAAAACATCAGGTAATGCTTTAAGTATTGAAAGCAGGGGAAGGCAAAGAGAGAAGGGCAAGCAAGGGAAATCAAGGTCAAAGATGGGAAGGAGATCCAAATCTAGAAATGGAAAAATAACTTGCTGGAATTGTGGAAAGAAAGGGCATGCAAAGAAAGACTATTGGTTGAAGGATAACAAAGAAAATTAGCATGAAGGTAATAAGGAAGCAAATGTTGCAGGTATTGTTGCACAGGATGCTCTTATATTTTCTTTGGATAGTCAAGTAGAATCTTGGGTTTTAAATTCTGGTGCTTCTTTCCATGCAACCCCAAATAGATAATTTTTCAATGATTATGTCCATGGAGATTTTGAAAAAGTTTATTTAGGGGATGATGAGCCTTGTCAAATTGTTGGCAAAGGAAAAGTGCAGCTGAAATTGTAGAATGGCAACACATGGGTGTTGAAGGATGTCATGCATGTACCCATCCTGAAGAGGAATCTGATTTTTGCAAGAAAGTTGGGTGATGAGGGTTGTACAGTAACTCTCACAGTTGAATCTTGGAAAGTTTCCAAGGGTGCACTTGTATTAGTCAGAGGTAAGAGAGTAGGTACACTTTATCTATCTACTTGTATTACTGATTATTCTCTTTCTATTTTATCTACTTCAGATGTAGATGCAAAGTTGTGGCACTGTAGGCTTGGTCACATGAGTGAGAAGGGAATGAATGTTCTTAAGTCAAAAGGTAGGCTTTCAGATTTGAAAAGCATAGATCTAGATTTCTGTGAGTATTATATTTTTGGGAAATAGAAGAAAGTGAAGTTTCTCAAAACTGGGTCAACAAAGAAGAAGCACAAGTTGGAGCTTGTTCATACAGACGTGTGGGAACCAACTCAAGTAGCTTCTATTGGAGGATCACAATATTATGTTTCTTTCATTGATGATGCTACAAGAAAGGTATGGGTTTATTGCATAAAGAAGAAATCTGATGTTTTTGACACATTTAAGAAATAGAAAGCTTTGGTTGAGAATGAAACAGGTTTGAGATTGAAGTGCCTTAGATCTGACAATGGTGGTGAGTACTGTAGCAATAAATTCAATAGCTAATTTTCTATGAGTGGAATACATAGGGAAAAGATGATTCCAAGGACACCTCAGCAAAATGGAGTTGCTAAAAGGATGAATAGAATAATAATGGAGCATGCACAGAGTATGAGGTTGCATGTTGGTTTGCCCTTACAATTTTGGGCAGAAGCTGTAAATACTGTGATTTACCTAATTAACAGAGGACCTTCTACTGCACTGGATGGTGGAATTATAGAAAAGGTGTAGACAAGTAAAAAGGTAGATCTTTCATTTCTCAGAGTTTTTGGTTTTGAAGCTTTTGTGCACATTGATAAAAAAATAGAAAGAAGCTGGATGCTAAATCTATGCGGTGCACTTTCATTGGTTATGGTTTTGGAGATTTCAAATTCTAGTTGTGGAATTTAGAAACTAACAAAATTATTAGAAGTTGTGATGTAGTTTTCAATGAGAAGGTGATGTATAATGATCATCTCAAGAGGTTGACTAATTTTAAGCAGGGCAATCTTGATTTGGACGAGGTTATGATCCAAAATGAGCTCACAGGTAAAAATCATCACTCACAGAAAAACACAAGAACTGATGTCGGTCAAGTAGGAACTAACGTCAGTCAAGAGAAAACTAACATCGGTCAGGTGGCAACTGACGTCGATCAGGTCAGTCAGGTAGAACCGATGTCGATCAGGTGCAGACTGAGAGATGACCGGGATGGGTCACTGACAGAGAATTTGGGCAGACAACAAGCTATCAATGAGTCTCAAATGCCCATGAGGAGGTCCAAAAGTGTAAGTAAACCTCCAATTCCTTATTCCCCTTATTTATACTACGTGTTACTCACTGATGGTAGAGAACCAAAAAGTTTTGATGAGGCAATGCAGGTAGAATCCAGGAAATAGTGGGAGCATGGCATGAATGAGAAAATTGATTCCTTGGAAAAGAACCAAACATGGGATTTGGTTGAGTTGCCAGCCGAAAAGAAAGCACTAAAAAATAAATGGGTTTACAGGTTAAAGGAAGGAGAGAATGGGCAAATGAGACATAAGGCTAGGTTGGTAGTAAAGGGATTTGCACAGAAACCAGATATTGACTTTGGTGAAATCTTTTCTCCTGTAGTAAAGATGACTTCTATTCAGATTGTATTGTCTTTAGTTGCTATTAAGGATTTGCACCTTGAGCAGCTTGATGTTAAGATAGCATTTCTTCATGGAGATTTGGATGAAGAGATATATATGGATCAGTCAAAAGGTTTTGAGGTCAAAGGTAAGGAGAAACTTGTGTGCAGGTTGAAGAAAAGCTTATATGGTCTTAAGCAAGCTCTAAGATAGTGGTATTTGAGGTTTGACAGGTTTATGACAGAGCATGGCTTTAGTAAATGTCAATCTGACCATTGTATTTATTTTACCAGATTGGATAATGGTTTTTATATTATCCTGTTACTATATGTAGATGATATGCTTGTTGCAGGTTCACACATGCAGAAAATTACTAAGCTAAAGGTAAAATTAGCTCACACATTTGCCATGAAGGATTTAGGAGCAGCAAAGAAAATCCTTGGCATGAGTATTTCTAGAGACAGAAAAAATCACAGTTTGATTTTATCTCAAGAGGATTATGTGAATAAGGTGTTGAAGAGGTTCAATATGCAGGATGCAAAACCGGTATGCACACCTATGGCTGGACACTTCAAGTTGAGCAAAAAATAGTGTCCTAAATCACATGATGAGGTTGAGTACATGAGCAAAGTTCCATATGCTTCAGTAGTTGGGAGCTTGATGTATGCAATGGTATGTACTAGACCTAATATTGCCCAAGCAGTGGGAGTTGTCAGCAAGTTTATGGCCAATCCAAGAAAGGAGCATTGGAAAGCAGTTTAGTGGATTCTCAGATATTTGAGAGGGACCAGCAACAGACATTTATGCTATGGAGGGTCAAACACTTCTCTACATGGGTATGTAGATTTTGATATGGCAGGTGACTTGGATGGCAGGAGAAGCACCATAGGATATGTGTTCACTATTGGTGGAACGACAGTTAGCTAGATTTTAAAGTTGCAGAAGGTTGTTTCCCTGTCTACTACAGAGGTAGAATACATTGTAGTCACAGAGGCTAGCAAGGAAATGATATGGATGACACGGTTCATGGAAGAGTTTGGAAAGGAGCAAGAGAGTTGCAGATTATACAGTGATAGTCAAAGTGCAATTCATTTGGCAAAGAATTTAGCCTTTCATTCAAGAACCAAACATATATAGCTTAGGTACCACTGCATTAGACAGGTATTAGAGGATGGACAGTTGAAGCTGGAAAAGATCCATATGGATAAGAACCCTACAGATATGTTAACAAAGTCGATAACAAATGAGAAGTTGAATCTTCATTCAACTTTTGTTGGTCTTCAAGTTTGAACTTGAAGATGGAGAAACAAGCCAGAGAAACAAGATAGAGGATGTTGTTGTACAGGTACAAGTGCAGTTGTTTATCTCCAAGTGGGAGATTGTTGAGTTGTGGAGCTAAAAGCTTCACTGTTGAGCTCATGTGGAGGTTGCTAGGCTTAACCAGTAATTGGCATTAATAGTATCACTGACATCAGTTAGGCATGGATCAAAAATGACTGACATCGGTCAGGGATCGATCGATGTCGGTCATATGCAGATTGATAGCAACCGGCATCGGTCACCTATGTGTGTGCGTTTGCATGTGTTTCTAGAATTAAATTTGTTCTAATTTTAGGAGGACAGACTGTTTGCATGTAAAGACTAATTTTAGTCTTGAGTCTGTGTTTCTAATTATTGTATGCCTTGGATCCTATTTAAGAGACCCATGGGGCAGTATTGTAATTAAGGAAAAAGTAAGTAAGATCAATTAGATTTGCAAGGTGCAAGATCAAGAAGATCTGCTGAAGAGAAAGGAATAACAACTTAGTTATTGAGTTGATTGTAATTGATTGAGAGAGAGAGAGAGAACTCTTGAGGGAGAATTACTGTACACCCAAGAGGTGTGAGGAGAAAGTGGTTTCTTCATTGTATTTCCTTCTGGAAGAGTTTAATAGAGATTGGTTGTTTCTCATATCTCCTCTTATTTATTATTTTGTATTTCTAGTTACTTATTACTTCTGGTTTAATTTCATGTTTAGGTGCTTATACAAAAGTAATCAATTGTACTTGGTAGTTCCTAACAAGGTGGACTGAGGTGTACCAAAACAAGATGTAGGGCATGCATGGACATGGATGAAGATGGGTAGGTCTACGACTGTTTCCACAATAATAGTCGCATAATGAGGTAGGGGATGCTTTAAAATTGATAGCTAAGGAGTGCCTACCTATAGTAGTTAAGGTTGTATTTGATTTCTCAGTTAGTTACTTGGTTGGGTAGGTTTGAGGGTTTGTGTCCTAGATGGGGTTTTGGGTGATTTTGGCAAAATGGGTGGGTAAATGTGTGAATTTATTAGGTGTAGGTTAGGTAGGGGTGGGTTTGAGTGTAAAATGAAGGAATTAGTGGGTATTTGGGTAGTTTTGTGGGATGATGGGAAGGTCAAGGGTTTTGGGTGTTCCACTCATGGAACACCCATAGTGACTATCGATGGTTGAGTTGACTATTGATGGTCGATATCTATAAAGCTATGGATGCCTGACTATCGATGGTCGAGTCATCTAAGTTTTTTTTGAATGTTAGAAAAGTTTATTGGGTTAGGTTTGGTTGGAAATAGTGTTGGATTTATAGATGGTTGATGTTAGGAAAGATGATGGTCAAATAGGTTAAGCATAGGTAAAGTTGGTGAAGAGTATAAGGAACTAAGTTGTGTGCTAATGAATGATCATAGGCCCAATAGTAGATATAGATGCATGATCGAGTGTCATGCATCTTCATAGAGATACACTAGGGGATGACCCAAATGGACTGGGCCTATATGGAGGAGGTTGTGTTGGGAGCGATGAGGCATTATCAGCATGTGCCTCAGGATGCATCCATGCTTTCATCAAGAGATGGGATCCAGCTATGAACACCTTCTTACTGTCAATCAGTGAGATGATGATCTTGCTAGAGGATGTGCATAAGATCACATGGTTGCCTCTTTGAGGTGATCTAATCTACCATATAGAGCAGGAGGAGTGCAAGGATCGTCTTGAGCTATTATATGGTGATGATCATGATCAGGTCAAATAGCACACTTGTGGGTTTAGCTACAACATGTTATATGAGAGGGCATAATAGGAGAGGAGATTGATGATTATGCTTAGTCATTTTGTGATTTACTCTCCCTGACTCAAGTAGAGGGAGATTCCCATTTTTTTTACTAGGGGTGTTGGTTGAGATGTTTTTGAAGAAGACAGTGTTCGTTTGGGTGCCTATTCTCTTGGTGCAAATATACAGGGAGTTGTGGGGGTTCAAGGACCATAAGAGGTATGACATCAGTGTTGGTCTTGTTCTACACTATTGGGCCTATGAGCACATTCAAGTATTGAGGCTAGTGGGGTTATCATGGATGGGATATGCACAAATTGAGTTTTTAGTTAGATTCATGTGATGGAGAGGTGACTTTTCCACATCAGGTATAGGAGGAGGGGCACACAATGTTGATTGGTTCATGGGTGCACTAGGTGCACTAGTGACTGAAGACATCACCTGGAGACCATATGTTGGATTTTTAGAGTGGGTTGGATATAAGGGATATACCTTATCCTTATAGAGCTACAAGTGGATTCTTCACTGAAGGGATGGAGAGGTAGAGCTCATTCCTTTTGATAGGGTGTGGAGGTAGTTTGGCCTCGTATAGGGTATTCTAAGTGTATTTCCTACATATAGGTGTAAGGACTTAGAGATCTTATTGCCTAAGCCACATCTTGTGAGGATGTTTCTAAATCATGAGGAGTTGTCAACATGGCCAAAAATAGATGGCATTGGCTTTATAGATGGATACATGGCTTTGTATCAGGATCTATATGTAACTACAAATTTTTGTGATGTTGATGGTGATAGGAGGTCAATGGTTGTGTACCCAACTAGCAAAGGGGGTCAGAGGGCACAAGTATAGGGGGTTGGTGTTGATGCATAGGTAAGATTGGTGTTATTTTCTACATAGGCATAGGTCACAGCATTACAGGGGTATATGGATACATTACAAGGTCAACTAGCCACTGTGATAGGTGAGAGGGACTAGGATAGATCCACACTAGCCCAGGTCACCCAAGAGTGAGATGCTTTGAGATAGGCTAGAGGAGTAGTACCATCACTAGCATGTCCAACAAGTACCATTGATATGCAGAGGTACATAGCCACTATACATGAATTATAGTATTATAAGGTGATAGTCTTCACTCACTATCCTATGGAGCCTTGATGGGGCAAGTACAGAGCAAGCTTGGTAGGTGGTGCCAGTTTGGCTACTCTAGGTCAGTGAGAAGAATCTGTAAGTGAACAAATAGGTAAATTTGGGAGATAAGAAGATACTATAGGGGGCAGGCACCAGGATCTAGCAGTGTTCCAAGAGATAGTGGTGCCCTTGGGGTATAGACAGGGCATAGTTTAGATACACTATATTATGTTGTATATCATTTTGATTTTGGTCTGTGAGCTAATGCGATGAGATGTACATTTTGAGAGGGACAAACATGTATATCTATTATAAACATTATAATGATATTTGACTCATGATGTATATATATGGTCTTTGCTTATTTGTCATGCTCATGGTCTATGGTTTGCTTTGTTGTTAATTCTTATGATGTGATGTTTATATTGATTATGGATTATGCTTATGTTTTGAGATGCTAGACATTGATGTAGACTCACCTATCTAGGCATGAGATGGATTTGATTTATGGATATGCTTCTTGTTTGCTTATGACATGCTAAATTTTGATGAGTATATGCTTCATTATTTAGATTTAGACATGTGATTAAAATGTTTGGTTGATTTATTGCTCATGGATGTTATGGCATTATTATGCTTGTTATGGTTATGGTTATGGTTATATGTTTGCTTATGACACACGTGCATATGTTTGTTGTTAATTTATTTTAAGATAAAACATATGAGGTAAATTAATTAACAACACTAGATGGGAGAACAAGGAATATAGAGACAAACGTCGTAATGAAAATATCAACTAGTCATGAGAGGGTAAGAAGAGAGCAGGATGCTTCTTCTTTAACAAGGACTAAAACAAAACCAAATTTGGATTGTCTTAATGAACATAAGCCCTTTGAATGCTTCACATTTGCATTCGTTAGTTGGTTAAAAATGTGTCTTGACCACATAATGTTAAGTAAGCTCAAAATCCCTTGCATATAATGTATAAAGGGGAGATGGATGAAAATGGAACCTTCTTGTGAGACTAGCATGCCTCTTCTGTAGGTTTCCAAAGAGCCAATATAAACAAGTCTATGTCATACAAAGTGTAGACCGATCCATGTGGGAAGTCTAATTTTGAAAACTTATTATGGATTCCACCTTATTTTATTGTGTGAGATCTAATTATGGCTTTCAAAATTAGTTTGCTTTTGTTGTGATTTTGATAATTGGTCTTTATTGTGTTGTTTTATATGGGAAGTTGATCGATGTGGGGAGCTTCCGAGAAATTACTATGCTTTTGACAATGCTTTACTCATCCATCCTTCAAGGGATTGGTCTAAGTTTATTTGCTTTATTTAATGCTTTTGTAATAGCTATCCTTTGAGGGAGTAGTCCACCTTACATTTGGCAATACTAAATAAATTTTCAACAACTATCCTTCAAGGGAGCAGCCTGCAAATGCTAAGAATGACCCATGATTGCTATTTGTTTGGAATTTGTTATTTATTTTTTTGTTTAATTTTTGCTTGACATAGGCTTAAGGTTTCACCTTTATGAAGACAAAACTAAAAGCACAAGGAGGATGATTTGGAAATAGGTTTGGGTGACAATGATCATGGGAATCCATCATAGGAGAGGGGCAAAAAGTTCCATGAGAATCATGCCATGGGTAGATCCATGGTACCCATTGTTCAATATTAGGCTATGACTATGACGGATAATCACATGATTCACTTTTAATTAGTTACACCCTAAAATAGGGAGATGGATGTGATTGAAATCAAGGGATGAGCTTAAGTTAAAACAAAAGGTGAACCTAATCCTTCTTAACAATAGAACGGATGTAGATGCAAAGCATTGAGGGGTTTAGGTTTTGGGTTTCCCTCAAGAGCGGACAATCAGTAAGCTCCTGACCCATACTTGTGGGCTATGATATAAGGTTCAAGCCAATTGAAAGCAAACTTGTCCATCTTGTTTTTCTCGATATTGGTGACATGTTTATTTTCCTTTAGGATGAGGTATTCGATGTTGAATTCTTACACTCTAAGGTGTTTGTTCTAAGCACGCTTGTTGCATTCTTGATAGACATGAAGATGGGTAAGGGTTACTAAGTGATGCTCATCGAGTAACTCAAGTTGGTCTAAATGGTGTTGATGATAATCATCCTTAGAAATGAGATCTTGTAAAGATATGCAAAGAAAAGGTATTTGGACTTTGAGAGGTAAGACAGCAAGGGGTAGCACCCATAGGGGTTCTAATTCTAGTATGATATGCCTATAAGGTGAAAGGGATATGCAAATGTCAATCCTGACCAGATGCATTGACCATTTTAGTGATCATGTTATTAAGAGTTTTGTTAGAGGCCTCAACCTATCCATTTACTTGGGGGAGATAGGGCGAGGAGAAGCTTAACTTAATATTGAATACATCACACAGACCTTGGACTTGTTTATTTTTAAAATATTTAACATTATCGATGATAATATTGTGTAGAACATTGAAGTGGCAAATGATGTGATGGTTGATAAAGTCGATAATCTTCTCCACTTTGGTCAAGACTAGAGGAATAGATTTTACCCATTTGGTAAAATATTTAGTAATAGTGATGATATAATGGTGTCGCTATGAATAATGGGGGTTAATTTCACCAATAGGGTCTAGACCCCATTGTGAAAAGGGCCAAAATTTTGTAGGAATGTGAAGACTATGGCTAGGTGCATGATGCAGATTAGCATGTTGTTGACACTTAACACACTTTTTCACATAATCACAGTAGTCTTGGTTAAGGGTAAGGCATTAATAGCCTAGGTGAAGGATGCATTTAGCTATAGAAAGGCCACTAAAGTGTCCCCCATATATTCCATCATGCAGTTCCTTGATAGCATGAGAGGCTTCATGACTGCATAGGCAACAAAAGAGGATACCATCAAATTCATGTTTATAAATAAGTCCTCCTATAATGGTATAACATGAGGTACTTTATATAAATGGTCTTTGAGCATTCCTAGAGAGGCCAAAAGGAATGATGGTAAGTTTGAGATAGTTAAAGGTCTGTTGATACCAAAGGTTGGGTTGGGTCTCTTCCACATTAAATATGGTGGGAGAATTTGGTTTGACATAAGAAGGCTAGGTAAGTCTTTGGATAAAGATATATAGGTTAGTGTCAAAAGGTGTAGATGGGATCTAAAAAGTGACAAAAGCCATGGTATCGATGAACTTATTGGTAGATCATAGGGTTGATTGGATGTGATGGTGTTTAAATGATGCTAAGAGTTCATCAACTAACTATTTGTATTATTTCAAAACATCATTCTTACACTGGTAAGAGCCATTGACTTGATTGACCACAAATTAGGAGTAACCAAATATGTTGATTATTTTGACTCCTAGGGCTAAGGCAGTCTAAAAGACTATCACTAGGGCTTCGTATTCGGTGATATTATTGGAACATTCAAAATCAAGCTTGAAGGACAAAGTAAGAGGTTCAACATCAAATGGGATAAGGATGATACCATATCCCCCACCATGTTGACACTTTTATTCATGATGGAACATGGTGACTTGATAGGTGAAGTCCACCTGAGAGAGGGTCATGATGGATTCATCAGGGAAATCAAGAGGAGGAGGTTGATTGTCTATTAATGGTGCTTCAGCCAATTATTCAACAATGACTTGGCCCTTAATTGACTTTTTTTGAAGTAACTCGAGGTCAAACTCTACTAAAAACATGAGCTATTTGGCCATGCGCTGGTTTTGGTATGGCTTGGAGTGCATGTACTTGAATGGCTTGGTATTGGTTATGACAAGTTTTGTGATTAAGAAGGTAGTGGTGAAGCTTGGTGGCCACAAAGACTAAATCTAAATAAAGATTCTTAGTATGGGTATATGAGGTCTCATACTCTACAAGCATGTAACTAATGTAGTAGATGGCTTGCTCTTTGTGTTGTTCATCCTGATGAGTAAACAATACCCCTATGGAGTGTGGTAGAGATATAAAGGTAGAAAGGTTGGTCATCCTTGAAAGGGGTGAAGATAGGTGGAGACAAAAGGTACTTTTTGAGTGAATCAAAAGCCTTTTGATAGTTTCTATTCCAATTTAAAGATACATCCTTCTTCAAAAGGTGTTGGAAGGTTTGGCACTAGTCTGAAAGCTGAGAGATAAAGCGATGAATGGATTGAAGTTTCCCCTAGAAATTACATAGTTACTTAAGTTTGATTAGAGAAATCATGTCGAGGATTGATTTGATCTTGGTAAGATCAACTTTTTATCCCTAAAGGGAGACAATATAACCAAGGAGATTTCCTGATAAGACCCCAAAAATTCACTTCTTGGGGTTTAGGTGGACATGGTAATGGATAAGGCACTCAAAGATGATCTTGAGAATGACTAAATGGTCCTTTCAGAGCTTAGATTTCCCAAGAAGGTCATCCACATAGTCCTCTACAATCTTATGGATAAGGTCATGAAAGATGTAAATCATGACACGTTGGTAGGTTGCACCAGCATTCTTTAATCTAAAATACATGACTCTATAGCAGAAGGTTCCCCATGGGGTGGTAAAGGTGATCTTGTGTTGATATTTAGGGGTGATTAATATCTGATTGTAACTCAAAAATTCATCCATGAGAGATAACATCTCATGTTTGGCTATAAGATCAACTTTTTAGTTGATGCTTGGTAGAGGAAAGTTGTCCTTGGGGCAAGCAAGGTTGAGGTCACAAAAGTCCAAAAAAATGTGTAGTCCCCCTATGGATTTGGTGGCATGCACAACATTCAATACCCATTAGGGATAATCAATGGGTTGAATGAAATTGATAGATAGAAGATGATAAACCTCTTCTTTGATGAGAAGGGTTATGTGAGGGTGCACGCATTGAATTTTTTATTTGATAGGATTGGCATCAAGATCAGTGACTATGTTATGGGTAGCAATGGTGGGGTCAATTCTAGACATGTCACTATAAGACCAAGCAAATGCTATGTTGCAGTCTTGGATGAAGGAGGGGAAGTCTCAAAGTTCTTCAAAATTTAGCGATTAGACAATTTTGATAATATGAGGGTTGTTCAGAGTGCCCAATTTGATATTCATGGTGGATTTTTTCAACTTATTCAAAGTCTCCAGAGGAAGGGATTTGTGGATGGAAGAATTCAAGGCACCAAGGTAGGTGAGAATAGAATCATCATCCTAACACTAAACAATATTAATGGTAGGAGAGTCATATCCTATCATCTCAAGATTGTTCAAAGGGATGATTACAATTGCCCCCTTATTTTGACAAGTTAAGGGTCTAAGGTTGATCATGTTGATTAAAAAAACGTTAGGTGGGATGATGTCATCATCCTCACATGCAAGTGGAGGAGAGGTTGGTGAGGAAGGGGTGTCTTCCTCAATAATGGTGATGGTCAGTGGTTTGATTTTCTTCTTGGTGGGTAGAATGAAATTAAGGACATGTTTCTCATGAAGCTTTCTGGTCTCAATATAAATCAACTCATGTGGTCCATGCTCATATCATCCAAGACCAAATCCTTTCCAAGCACACCTGTAAAGGTATGTTTTGGCAAAAGTTAGCTTGTCTAGGTAGGAAAAGCCAGAGGTAAATGATTGAGGTAAAGGGGAGGTAGTGGAAGTGCCAAGGGGCTTGTCAAGTTCCCCATAAATAAAATGGCTTTGACAATGGGGAGATCTAAAGGGAAAAATGGTTCTAACATTAGGGTCATACCCAAGTTGGTGGTTAAGTTTCCCATACTCTTGGGGAGTAGGGAAAGCATCAAGGGCAATGAGGTGATATTCCCCCAATGAAAAAAATTGGAATGTGGATTCCAGTGGCCTGAGGTGGGGATCTAATCAAAGGGGATGGATGAGCTAGTCGATGCCTTATTGGTAGAAGGAGGGAGGACTTCCTCTTTCATAGTAAAGGGTTTATTTTTAGTTAAAGAGGGTATGCTAGATGGGGGTAGGAGGATGTCATTGGGTTGGTAGGTCATGTTTCATGTTGAAAAAGGACTTGGGTCAGCTTAAATGGTGCTGACCTAGATTTCATGCTCAAATTTAATGCAATGATGAAGGGTAGAGGAGATGCAACCCATGGAATGAATTCAAGGTCACCCTAACAAAACATTGTATTGGACTTCACCTTACACTATATATAAGAGTTTGAGAAGCATGCAAGGTCCTACATAGATATGAAGGATAATAGTTCCCAAGGTAGTGGTCATGGTGTCATTGAAGGATTAGAGGATGACTGAGGTTTCAAACATGACATTGTCTAAAACATTGATTTGGTTATAGGCATGGGAGGAGATGATATTAATACTAGATCCCCCATCAATCATGACCCATTTGATGTGGGTTTGGTTGATGTAAGCAATAATAAAGAGATGGGGATCCAAGTCATCTAGATGGATAGAAGGTATTTCCTAATCCTTGAAGGTGATAATGTTAGAATTAGAAATTTGGGGAGTGCTGACAAACACTGCCAAAGGTTGAGGTTCTTCAAGTTGGACCTCTACCAATTACAATGCCTCTATCATTACTTGGTGATGATGAGGTGAAGTAGTAATCAACTCATATAATATCATCTCTGTCGAGTTTTTTTATCACCACTCTCTTGATGGATTCAGAGGGGTTGGATTGGGAGGCACCTAAGATAAATACTTTGGGTTTGGTTAAAGGTGAAGGTGTTTGATTTTGGTTTGGTTGGGAGGTGGCAGATGGGAATGTCCATGGAATGGACACTTTGGCCTTCCCCTTATCCTTTTGTTGTGCTCTCATTACCACGTGGATGGTATGGATAGAGGGAGGAATTGAGGTAGGAGATGGGTTTCATTCCTCATCACTCTGAGGTGAAAGTGGAGGAATAGGTAGGTATTACATAGTGGTTATCGGTTACTAGATTGGTAGTGGGCCCATGAGAGGTTCTTCCAATAAGAGATCATCCTCATCATAGAGCTGATGGATGATGGTTTGGAGAGCTTTTCAGTTTTCCATGTCATGGCTTGGTGTCCTATGATAGGAACACACTTGGTGATCATTATACCATATGGGTTTTGAACTGAGAGGGTCAAATAGCCTGATAGGGGGTAAGGTCAAGCAAGAAGCTTGTAATAATCTTTGGAAAATGGTACATTAGGATTCAGCTAAAGGTGGAGAGGGTTTAGAGGTTTTGGTCTTGGTTGGTGAGGTGGAAGTCTTTTTGGGAGTGGGTTTGGTGATGGAAGGTTTGGGTATGATAGTGTTCTTAGTTGATGGTTTAGGTTTTGGTAAAGCAGAAGTTGATAGAGTAAAGGTAAGAGGTTTCAAGGTAGGTAGCTTAGTTATTGCTAGTTCGGTGAAGATAGGTATATCAGAAAGCAAGTGTGAAAATGTAACTAGTAGTGGTGGTTGGGTTTTGGTTGGGATAAACAACTTCCTACTCAGAGTAGAGGGATGAGGTCCCAAGATAGAGGACAAGGTTGAGGGAGGTAGGAGTTTGGCCCTTGGTCCTTTGGTGGCTTCACTTCCTTGGTTGATTTGGTTTTGTGGTTAGTTCTTGGGTTTGGTGAGGTGAGATCTACTTTCAAAGATGGGTGATTAAGACTCTATGTAGGGAAGGTGCCAAAGTTTATGGTTGGTTTGGTCAATTTGGTTAGAGAGGGATATTTGGTTGTTTGGGGTTTAGATGCCTTGGATGGTTGAGGAATTGTTGGGTTGGTAGAGGTTTTTATCAGTTTGTTTGGTAAGATAAGGGTTTGGATAATAAGAGTGGTGGGTATTTTTTCTAAAGGTGTGGTTGGAGGTTTTTGCTTGATAATATAAGGTAGACCTAATTGCTACCAAAAGGTGGCTTGATCCATGTCAGGGTTGGAGACAAATTCCAAATTCTACACTAACCTAGAGAAGGGTTTGGAGGTTGGTTTTATTCCCTAGATAGTGGACCTGAAAGATAAGCCTATAGATTGAGACAAGGGATGGTAACCTCATCCTATTCCTCAAACAAAGGATGAAAATTTTGAATGGGGGACTCCTCTATAGGAGGTGCAGACATGGGGGCTTCCTCTTTAGGATAGTAAATTACTCATTGGTTAAGGGAGAAGGTAAAATGGGTTTTTGTTCTAGTATGTCAGTGGAAGGAGGGGTTGATGGCTCCACTACCTCAATAAGTAGAGGATGATAAAGGGGTGATTCCTCAATTTGGGAGAGAAGGTAACTCCACTACCTCAATAAGTGGAGGAGGAGAGGAACATATAGGTTGGGCGGTAGGTTCTTTAGCAATGAGTGTGCTAAGAACCATGTTAATAGTATGAGCATCATGAGAACATTCAACTATGTTCTCTCATTTTTTATAGGCATATGATTGGGTAAAGGTTGCCTAAATATGTCACGGGCTTGGTTTTGAGGTGTGTTGGAGTTATCCAACACAAGCTCCCCCTTGTCAATGAGAGATTAGAAAATGTTCTTGAAGGTGTTACACCTACTTATGTCATGCCCTATTACTCGGTGGAAGGCACATGGATCATTCTCATTGCATGAACTAGGTGCAGGATGAGAAGAATCAAACTGATGAGGTGGTTTGATAGGAGGAAGCTGCATGATATTTGCTTTTAGTAACTTCTCTAGGATTGAAGCATAAGATTTTCCAAGTGGAGTAAATTACTTTTGGTTGTTCTGATTTTGGATTCTCATGTTTTGTTTTGAAGAACCAGAGGAATTTGGTTGGTTGAAAGATGATGGAGAAGCATATTTAAATACAACCACATTTTTAGTTCCCTTATTCTTGGTCCTATTGTTGGTTTGGTTACTCTATTTAGAGGAGGAAGCCTCATTGGTTTTGTAGGAAGAGTTCTTGTTTTTTAGTTTTTGCTTTCCCTTGTCGATGGATCTATTCTCTAGCTTATGTGACATGGTGAAAGCTTTAAAAAAAAATTGAAGCTCTAGATATGCAACGTAGAATAGATGTTCTTGGCACATGCTCGAGCAAAAAGTTCTATCAGTTCAAGTTGAGGTAACGAGAGAGAAAGTTGATTAATTAGGCTCCTCCAATGAGATACAAAATTGACAATAGATTCATCATCAAATTACCAAATAGAGTAGAGGTCAGTGATGGAAACCTTTTTGGAGATATTTATCAAAAAGTGATCCAAGAAGGTTTGAGCTAGCTAGGTGAAAGAGAAGAGGTAATTCTTAGTTAAGGCACTATACCAATCCAATGTCGGTCCTGACAAAGACATAGGAAAAATGTGGAGAAGGAGGGCATCATCATAAGAAATCAAATAACATGAGTGCCTAAATGCCCTAAGGTGTTATTAGGGATCTTCCTTACTTTAAAACTTGGAGAAAATGGGAAGATCCCACTAAGGAGGATACGATCGGATAGGGATAGATGAGTGAATGGGTTCATTACAGATCTAATCATATGATAAGGCATGGTGAGCTCCATAAATGGATGACTCTAAGGTAGTCATCTTATCCATGATTATCTTCATGAGGTTCACTTGAGGTTATACACCCAGAAGTTTGTAAGATGCATATTATTATGGTGGTTGGGTGACATCTTGATAATGGGTAGGAGGTTGGAAGGTTACCACATATTGGTATGCAGAGACTGATAGTTGGGTGGAAGATATGTAAGGGTAGGTGGATGTATGTGGTTGGGTAATAGGTAGAGGTACATGCCCTTATGGGTTAGGGATGTAACATAGGTTTAGTGTAATGGGAACTTGTTGGGTAGGATCAATGGTTATGTTGGTGAGCAAAGGAAGGGTAGTGACCTTTGTACTAACTAGGGGTAAGGTAGAAGGTATAGGCACCACAAGATTTTGAAGTAGGGTAGCGGTTAGTGGATTAGAGGTAGTTAATGGAAGGTTGATAATGCTAGTGGTAGGTACTCCCATGGTGAGGGGAGTATAGGTGGTTAATGGTTGGGTTGCTCCTACGGTGGAGGAGTTATTGGTAGGGGTGGAAGGTATACGGGTGTTTGTAGGTTGGGCAAGTTGGTTTTCTATAGTAGTATTAAAGGGATTATTGGTAAATGAAGAAGCTTGGGTAGCCAATGGTTAGGTGGTCACCATGGTAATAGAAGTGTTTCCCATGAAGTGGAAAGGTATGCCATAAGGTGGGTCCATAGCTGAAATCGAAGTAGGGGTACAGTGAGGCATAGTGTTGAGGTAGTGCTAAAGGGACATAGGGTTATTATCTAAGAAGGTGGAAAAGTATTCATCTCTTTGGGGAACCTCTTGAGAGAAATGAGGACTTCCTAAAGGGTGAGGAGAGTATGTTGGTTTAGAGATGTAGTCCATGGATGAGGGGGTAGAAGAGGTTGATTGGTTTCATGATAGGTTTTACTTTGCTAGATTCTTTCATTGTTGGTGAGTTAGAACCATCCAAGGTAAATGATCAAAGAAAACAAATCACACTCTAAAAAGTATGTTAAGTCCTAAAGGTTCTTTTTAGACTTTCTTTTGGTTTATGCCTTAAGATTTTTAAAAAAATTGTGACAGAAGTTTGGGATGTAGAATAGGTACTAGAAATAAGTCTATGGTTAGTTTTAGGTTGTTTAGGATCTCAAGAGAATCTATACTATAAATTAATACATGGCTTGGTATTAGGGCCTACCCCTTACTTGAAACATCTAAACTATAAGGATGTTGAGTGCTTAGCCAATATATATTGATTTCTAGAGTTTATACTCGACCAGAGAGTTGAGTTAGTTCTCCCCTTGGTAATGACCTCCAAGTAGGATCCTTAGGAAAGGATAAGGTGACTGTTAGGTGATGAAATCCTAGTCAGGGCTTGTCTCAAATTTATTTTATGTTTAATTGATGAAATTGATTTGGTTTAGTGTGTGCAACAAGAGTGATGCTACAATAGGATTACTTTGCTTTAAGTTTAACTATTTGATATAAACTTGCAAGCAATCAATGTATGCACTTAATTTGAAGCCCAAAAGAAACTTTGATGTCATTTATGAGCACAAAATAGAGAGAGGAATATAGAGGCAAACAAGAGAACCCAAGTACAGACTTAAGGTCCCACTAGGCATGCCAAAATGTTTCAATGAATTTTAGCTTATATTTCAAAAAGGGAAGAAGAAGAAACTAAATATATGTATGGTTGAAAAACTTGTTTGATTACACACATGTTGAATTAGATGATTGAGAAGAATTCCTCTTTGGCTTGGGAGGATGACCTGTGAATAAGATATCATTAAATAAAATGGTTGGTTAGATAGATAGCTAAGTGGATTGCCTAACACTAGCTAGATCCCAGAAGCAAGAACTTCCTTGGGGGTTGTCAATCCACACGTTTTAAACAATTAAGTCTATAAATATAATTTAAAATACTTGCATCAATAATCAAAAGGTATGTAAATTGAACACAAGAAATGCTTGCTAGAAAAATAGACTAAAAATGGCTAATATAGCAATAAACAAGTTAATATTAGTGCTAAATGGCTTAGGTCTATTTCAAAAAATCAAGTAGGGGTCTATGAACAGGCAGGAACACAAAAAATTAGATTTGGTTAGGGGCAAGAGGGTGAAAATGACTTGCTATTATTTTTTGCCATAGTGACTGTCGATGGTTAGGTTGACTGTCGATGGTCAAGGTGACCATTGGTAGTTGGATAGACCATTGACAGTTATTGTGTGTAGGTCTAGATTGGTAAATAACTAGTCTAATGGTATCATGAAGTTAGATTAGGAGATGGGTTGGTGTTGGGCTAATTGTGAAATACAAATAAAGTAAATGAATATCATAAAACAAATACTTAGCTTGTCAGAGATTGATTAGGTGATTTATTGAGGTGGTTGGCTAGTTGGTAGATTTTGGCATGATTCTGATAGAGTAATGGTACTTGATATTTTGGCAGAGTGATAGCGGCAAGTTGGCTCTTTGACATGATGGTTAGATTTATAGATTACTGATGATGATTGACCTAAAAAAAAGGAACTCTAGATGCATAAGCTCTTGATAATAGTTATAAATGGATTCCACCTTCTTACTCCTCTCTTCTTATAGAGAAGGAAGGAGAGGTACAACAAGACGTTAACTAGGCCTTCTAATTTTAACTTGCACATGCAATGGCTCGCATGTGGATTTAGATGAGTTATTTTTAGAAAATCAAGGTGGGTGGCTTGCATGTTGGCTTTTGGGATGGTGGACCCTAATCATCCATGGTCATCCTGACCATCGATGGTTGAGGGTGAAGGAAAAGAGTGGGTAAAAGGGTGGGTTAAGTAAGTTGGTAACACTAACCATGGGTTAGGCTCAGCTAGCAGTCAAAAGATCAAATTGGTCCCAAGGGTGTCCTAAGGTAGTTCAGGGGAATTTTGACATTTGGAATCATGATGTGTAGATTTTTGGTGTCTAAAATATTATTGAGGGATCAAAGCACCGTTGTAGTTTTTGACATGATATTCTCTAGAAATTTTAATTGGTCATACACATGGGAAGAAATAATGTTAATGTTGGCTCCCTAATCAATCATAACCCTTTTGACGTAGGTTTGGTTGATGTAGGTGGTAATGAAAAGGGGAGGATATAGATCATCTAGATGAATAGGGGGTATCTTCAAATCTTTGAAGGAGATGAGGGTGGATAGTTGAAGGGCTCCAATGAAGGCTTATAGAGTTTGTGTATCTTTAGGTTGAACCTCTATGGACTGCAAGGCCTCTATCATGGCCTAAAGGTGATAGGGTGAGGTGTTGATTAGCTCATATAATGCCATCTTCACTGGTGTTTAGTGAAGTTAATTTATAACTACCCTTTGTATTGACTTAGAGGGGTTGGATTAGGGTGCACCCAAGATACAAATCTTGGGCTTGGGTGAAGGTGTTTGGGCTTGGTTGGGTGTTGTGGTGGTGGAAGAAGGGTATGTCCATGGGATGGATGCCTTTATTTTCCCTTTATCCTTTTGTTGGGATTATGATTGTGTGACCACATGGATGGTAATGATTTGAAAATGGGTTGGATTAGTGGATTTCTTTGGTTGTTCCTCCCTCTTAGATGAGATTTTGGGGGTAGGTAGGTTTGGGGTAGCTTCTTTTGGCTCTTGGATTGGTGGTGGGCTCATGGGAGGTTCTTCTGAAAATAAATCATCCTCATCACATAGTTTGTGGATTATGATTTGGAGAGCTTTGCAGTTCTCTATATCATACCTAGGGATCCTATGGTATGAGCAAACTAGATTGTCATTAAACCAAGATGGCGTAGGACTAAGGGGATCAAATGGTTTAATAGTAGGTAAGACCAAGTAGGATACCTGGAGTAACCTTTGTAATATAGTAGAATATGACTATAGAAAAGTTGGCAAGGGAGTGGAGCTTTTGGCTTTGACAACTAGGGTAGAAGTCGTCTTAGGGGTAGGCTTGTCAATAGGAGCTTTGGATGGTGGAATGTTCTTAGTGAGTGGTTTTGGGGTAGATTATTTGGAAGTTAAATGCTTAGAATTAGATGGTATTTAATTATAAGTTTTGTAAATAGAAGGCTTGGTAATGGATGGTTTGGAGATAAAAGGTTTAGAAGTGGAAGTCATGGTATAGGATGGTTTGGAGGTAGAAGGCATGGAAAGACTAGGTAGAGGTGTAGCTAAAAGAGGAGGTTGGGTTTGGGCATTCTTTGGGAGACTTGGTTTATTGATTGAGGTGGAAGGGTGAGGTCCTAGGATGGAAGAAATATGTGGTCCTAAAATGGAAGTCAAATTGGAAATGGATGATAAGTTTTTGGATTTTGGGCTCCTAGATGGTTCCACTTTCTTGGTTGGTTTGACTTGTGGTTTCTTAGGTGGGTTTGGCAATGTCAAATCCAACTTCAATGGAGGATGGGAAATATTCTCAGTGGGGATCACCTAGGTTCTTGATGATCTTTATGGGGATAATGGAAGGTATCTTGGTTACTTTTGGAGGGAGTGAGGTTGGATGGTTCATCTAAGTTTTGGGAGGTAGAGGCTTCCATTGGTTTGGTTGGGGTGATGACGGTTTCACTAGTGGAAGTGAAAGGTTGGGTAGACAAGGATGAGTTTGATGACTCCTTATTTGGATAAGGGAGTCTAAGGGGATGCCAAAATATGGCCTGATCAAGGTTTGGCTGGGATAGAAACTTTAAGTTTTGGACCAACCTAGAAAAGGGCTTATAGATGGGCTTAGTTCCTTCGATGTTGGACTCAAAGGATAAGCCAGTGGTTGGGAAAGGGGAATGGCCATGTCTTCCTTTTCCTATATCAAATGTTATGAGGCCTTAGTGGATGATTCTTCCATAGAAAGGGTAGGTGAAGCAATCCTTTCCTTAGGAATGCTTTCTAAAGGAAGGGTGGATAGCTCTATCATGGAAGAAAAAGGGATGGAAGTAATAGTTTCCTCCTTTGCTATGATTTTCAAATGAGAAGGGATGGTGGTCTCCACTACCTCAATAAGTGGAGAAGGAATGATAATGTCTTCCTTTGTTTCATTTTATAAAGGAATAGTAGGTGACTTCACTACCTCAATAAGTGGAGAAGAGGTGGTAGTTTGGGACATAGGTTTATTAACAATTAGTTCACTCAGAACAACATTAAAAGTGTGAACCTCATGCTTGTGAGAGGATTTTGCATTATTACTTTCATTATTCATGGAAGGTGAATGGTTGGGGAATGGTTGTATTAAAATGTCAAGTGATTGATTTAGGGGTGCATTTGGATTGTCCATCACAAGTTCTCCCTTATCAATCAAATCTTGGACAATGTTTCTAAATGTCTTACATCTAATAATAGCATGTCCAATGGCATAGTAGAAGGCACATGATTCATTTCCCTTATACCAACTAGGTATAAGATGAGAGGAATTGAATTACTGGGGAGGCTTGATGGGAAGTTGTATGATATATGCTTTCAACAACTTTTCTAAAACTGAAGCGTATGACTCCCTTAATGGAGTACACTATTTTTGGACATAGCGGTTTTGACTTTTGGCATTTTGGTGGGAGGAGGAAATTTTGGTTGGTTGATAACCAGAGGAAGAGTTGTTTTAAACACAACTACATTTACGGTTCCTTTAGACTTGGTATTGGTGTTGGTGTTGGTGTGGTTATTGTTTTTGGAGGAAGAAGCTTCATTTGATTTGAAACTAGAATTTTTGTTCCTCAATTTAAGCTTTCCCTCATCAATAGATCTAATCTCCAACTTTCAAGCCATGGTGAATGCCTCATCAAAGGTTCAGAAAGTCTAAACCTCTAAGGTTGATGAGATATTCTTGGCACAAGTCTGAGAGAAAAGCTCAATCAACTTGGGTTGGGGCAAAGAAAAGGAGAGTTGATTAATCAAAGCTCTCCAATGGGACACAAAGTCAGCAATTGACTCATCCTTGAATTGCCTGATGGAATAGAGATTAGTGATAGAAAATTTCTTAAAAATATTTATGGAGAAATGGTCTAAGAAATTTTGGGCTAATTGGGCAAAAGAGAACAAAGAGTTCTTGGTAATAACACTATACCAATCTAATGTCAAACCGACTAAAGACATGGGGAAAGTATGAAGGAGAAGAGCGTCATTATAAGAAATTAAGTAACAATAATTCCTAAATTCTCTAAGATATTGTTGGGGATCTTCTTTGCTTTGATATTTAGAAAATTTTGGAAGTTCCCATTGAGGAGGGTATGGTCGGATTGGGATACATGGGTGAATTGGCTCATTGTAAATTTGGTCATATGATAAGATGTTATGGGCACCAAAAATGGATGACTCTAGATTGGTCATCTTATCCATCAACATCTTGATAATATTAGTTTGCAGTTATGAACCCTCATAATTGTAAGGTATATTTTTTTGGGGTTGGGAAGGTGCAACATATGGGTAGTTAGTAGACGGTTGAGAGGATACTGTAATCATACTTCCCATGACCCTACTCTTCCCTATGATTATACATCAGCTCACATGTAGACTATCAACCCTTTTCATCCCACTCAAAGACATTTTACACTTGCTTGGACCTCTCTTACATCGTACTCTTACCCTCCATACATACTTAGTCCATCTTGGCCCTTTTGCATGTAAGACAGGCCTTCTAGGAACCCCCCCGAGGCCTTTTAAGAGCTTGTTGACCAGCCTAGGCCCTTATTTGACTTAGGTTGCAGCTTGTGTGAAGGAAACCCATATCCTATACCACACATTTCCTTCACAAAAGTCATGACCTAGGTCCTAGCCTAGGCAGAACATGCCCAAAAGTGCCAAGATGAACCCAAACAGTTAAAAATGGCTAGTTTTAGGTTTTTTGGTAGATTAGGGTTGGGATATATGCCTCATTCAAATTAATTTGAGCCTCTTCTCTTCTCTTTCCACTCTCTCTCTTGATCCTTATTCCCTATCTTGACGCATGTCTTCTTTAATCTCTCTTGATTCATTCTTGGCACTCTTGAGCTTGATTGGTGATAGAGGATCCCATATGCTACCACACATTTGCTTGGAGACTCCATCACTACTCTTAGTTGTTCATTCTTCCTTGTGGATTGCTTCTAGCTTCTAAATTTGGTATTGTATCCAATTTGTGCACTTTGTTGGAGCTCTTACACCATTGCAAGTTCTCACTTCACCTCTTACTTTGCCCTTGGTTTTGGGTTTATACTTCAGCTTACACATAGCTTGGTCTTCCTCTTACATTGCTTCCTAGCTTGGATTCCTGGTTAGTAGAACATTTGCACATCATCTTTGAGCTTGATTTGAGGGAACTTTGCTATGCAAAGTGAAACTCTATTGTTTTGTAGTGTATATGTTAGGGTTTTATTTGTTTTAGTGAAAATAGTTATTTTGTGTATTACTTAGAATAGTTTCTGAAGTTTATTGCATTTATATATGGTTAAAGAGTACTTTCATTCCTTTAAATATTCCTTTATTTCATATCATTAGTCTCTTTATAAAACTTCCTCATTGAATATTAGCTATATACATGCTCAATACAAACTAGAAAACTTACTTAAACATTCTCTCTCTCTTGCTAAACTAGAACGTTGCATTGTTAGAAAACAATAGTATTGATTTGGAAAGATATCTTAAATCTAGAATAGGCTAGATATTGAACCCTGTATTGAAAATGTCTTTATTGATTATAATGTCTTTCATTTAGCATAAAATTTCTTTAGCTTCTAGATTTAATTTTCAGTTGTTATCTCTCTCCATTTGGTATTGTGGCTTTCACTTTATTTATGCAATCAATAGTCTAGTCCTAATTACTTGCTTTACTAGAGGTGCTTGTGTAATTTTTGCACTTGTTATTGCTATCCACAATTTGGTTTACAAGTATATTTATATCTTGGTTCAAGATGGAAAAAATAATATCCACTATAGATCTCTTGTATCCCATAGAACTCGTGAGCCTTCTAGCCTCTTAGTGGTTTGCCTTAACACCCTACTAAACACTAATGGTTCCATTCAAATTCTTGGAGTTGTATTTTGGCATTCTTGGAGGGATCTCACATATAGTTTCACATTAGTTCTATCCCATTTATATCTCTCTTATCTAATTTCCCTTTGTTATTTATTAATCTTTACTTTTAGTTATGTTTCAGCTCTCATCTTGGTTATTTTTTCCTAGTTTGGTTTTGTGTCATCCTCCCTATTAGTTCTCCATCCGTTCATCTTCTCTATTGTCTTCCTTGTTGCTCATGATACATTACATCCATGGTTGATCTCCCATCCTTGGGATGCCAATCCTGACAAATTTAGGGTCTCAATCTTGAGCTAACTAATAAGCAATCTACATTTGTAATGGAACACCATAGACACCATAGGATCCAGGAGCTTCCCTTGACCTAGCATGGTAGTTTACACCCTCTCGCATTCTAAAGGGAACAAGATTGGTAGGACTATAACCAATGGACTCAGTCTCCTTTTTCACTAGTATGAGCTTCATTCATCTGACGATGTTATATCTCAGCCTCATGTCATGCCTCATTCACTTGTTCATGATGATGAAGATCTCCTTACATAGTTAGGACCTAATGAGCTATGTACGATAATTGATGATTGCCTAAAACATCTTTAAGTGAATGAAGTGATTCTTTCTCCCCCTAAAATTTTATGGCATATTTTCTCTAGAAATAGAACCTGCACCAACTCAGTTTTGAGTACCTTGACCAATTCTCACATGAGTTCACCACCTCTTTCTTGGTTGGAGACTCTAGAGCAAGAACATCCTCATATCCATGTTGTGGGTCATAGGTTTTTTAACTCAGTGAGGTATCCCCATCTTGGGGGTTCCTCCCATCCTCCTAGTCCTTATTTTAGATTTTCCAATGAGCATGCTGATTTTGATCACCACTTACAGACTAGAGATCCATGGGATGCATATCAAGAGCATCAGTGACCACCAATTGACCCTCATCTAATGGCACGTGATAAGCATCATGGAGATTTTGGTCATCAAAACTATTTCCATGAATATGATATGTCTTCAAATCATCCTCATGGGGACTATCACACTTTCTATGGTCATTCTCCACCCCATGGTAGAGATGATTTCCATCATGAGCATCTTCCCTATCAAGAGCCACCCTAACATCATCCTCCTTATAGTCATGGTCATGGTGATTCCTATGGGCATAGGCAACATCATCACCATCACAATCCCCCTCTTAGAGTGTGTCACCATCCTAATATCAACCATGCTTATGAGCATCTCCATCAAAATACTCTAGCCCTTTGGCTGCATGTATTCCCTTCCTAATCATATCCCTGAACTACCTAAGTTCAATGGGATGCAGGGATCCAATCCCATAGAGCATATTATGGAATTCATTATGGCATGTATGGATTGGGAATAAGATGAAGGCATGATGTTGAAGCTCTTTGGTAGTTCTCTACGAGCCAAAGCTCTTGTCTAGTTTTAGAATCTACCTCTAGATTCTCTTTCTAGTTTCCAGCTCTTTTTAGATGACTTCCTCTAATATTTTGATATTTCTAGACCCTTTAACGTTAGTATCTAGTCACTCACCTCTATGGTGTAGGAAGATTTTGATTCAAACTTCAATTTTAGGCATAAATGGCATTTAGTTGTTCATATGTGCAGGACTAGGTTCTCAGATGACTAGATTTATGATATGGTCACATGAACATTGAGGTAGGAGGTTCACCTTGAAGTCCTCAAGTGTGAACCTACCTCTCATGATGAAGTTGTTAATAAGTTTCTAAAGATCGAAGTGTTTGAGGTGCATGTAGGCATATGACTTGTACCTTCCCAAAAGTCATCCTCTTTGTGTGATCACAATCAAAATGCAACCAGTAATAGTGTTACTAATTCTACTATCAAGAAGAAGGACAAGAAAGATAGCTGTGAGGTAAATGCCTTGAACAAGAAACCAACTAAAAATAAGGCTCCTAAATTAGCTATAACAAAATAATGGATGGTGTTTCTTTATGACCCCACCAAGTTGTACAACTTCCATCAGATGAGGGGGAATGATGATAACAATTGTGCTTCCTAGAATTTTGGTGGACAATCCTCACCTCCATCATAGAGTTATCCACTTGAGGAACCCAACCACAAGTTGAATGTTTCCAAGGAGCCTCTCCTGACCATGACAAGGAAAAAAAGAAGAAATCAAAGGCTAAGGCCCTATGTTCTTATTGCTCTTCCACTTCTTTTAACTCCTCTTCGTAAGCTAACCCAAGAGGGAAATCCAAGTGCAAAAGTAGAAAGGTTGTTGTTGCTATCGACATATCCTCTACTAGGTATGAGTGCTTTGTCAACATGTACCCCAATCAAAACACTAATATTGTTGAAGAGGCTAATGGTGTTGGGGCCCCTATCCATCCCATGAGGGTAGAGAATCCTAAGGTCATATTTTACTTTAGGTATAACATCCCTCCCTAGGTTAGATAGTGTCCTTACTCTTTCATAGAGGAGTTGCAGAGCTTCTCAATTGGGATCTCCATCTGGGACCTTCTTTGCCTTTGCCTTGAGTAAAGGGGCCTCATCTTCAATGAGCTTGGTCTCCCACATGAGGCTCCACTATGTGATGATGTCAAAGTGTTGTTCAACTTTGATGCACATAAGCACCGTCATCCTCTCATATTATCTTTTAACCCAACCTCTTTGCCAAATGCTTTAGTTCTTACAAAAAGGGCTCAGTTTCCTCTCTATATCAAGACTTATATTTATGATTACCACATTAAGTAGTGAATCCTTGATGAAGGATTTTCATTGAATATCATGCCCCTACATGTTTTTAATGATATTTGAATCAATCAAAATAATCTCTCTGATTCTCATCATAACTATGTTGTTTTCAACATTGACATAGCTACATCAGTGGGGAACATGAAACTCTAGGACAAGTTCCTCGTGATAGTCAAAATTGAGTTTTGTGTGTTAGACATTGATTTTTCTTACAAAATTAATCTTGGTTGTCCTTGGACCACTACCATACAAGCTGTGACATTGTCCATGTTTTGCATGGTGTAGTTTATGCATGAAGGTGAGGTTCACACTATGGAGGTTGACCCAGATACCTAGGCATTGCTCTACACAAAGATAAAGCCCTCAAGTGAGGCTTTGGTTGTCTCCTCATAGGGGTTTATAGATTCTTATACACCCCCTATTTCTGAGCCTCATTTCTTCAAGGATGAACATTTCAATCCGACTAAGTACTGGTCAGCATTCATTCCTTTGGAGTCCAGCATGCATCAGCCGACACCCTCTTTCATTTTGCAATGCCAAGCTAGCCCATCTCTTTTTAGAGACCTCTTACAATATTTTAACCTAGATTTTTATCTCCCCCTTGAATCATGCTTTACGCATCAAAGTATAGGCTCTTTCCATGCATATCCCAATCAGACCACTAGAGTGGTTGAGTCCAATCTTGAGTGTTGTTTCATTCATGTTATGGCACATAACCTATTTAAGGAGAGAAAGGATTATACCAAGATCATGTGAGCCTATATTAAGTATCATTATCCCCTTGATCATCTTGGTTTAGAGATTTATCTCATATATGGACCAACCCTACGCCTTCTTACAATGAATATCCTAATGATTGAACCTGAAGTGTTAGATGAGTCACTCCCTCCTACACCTAAGTGTTTTGAGGAAGGTAATGATATGGACATTGAATGATCCATAGATGTCAATAGCATTACCTTCCTTGAAACACTCAGGTGCAGGAGGGAGTGACTCATCTAACACTTCAGGTTTAATCATCAGGATATTCACTGTAAGAAGGCATACGGTTGGTCCATATATGAGATAAATCTCTAAACCAAGATGATCAAGGGGATAATGATACTTACTATAGGCTCACATGATATTGGTATAATCCTTTCTCTCTTTAAATAGGTTATGTGCCATAACATGAATGAAACAACACTCAAGATTGGACTCAACCACTCTAGTGGTCTCATTGTGATATGCATCAAAAGAGCCTATACTTTGATGGGTAAAGCATGATTCAAGGGGGAGATAAACATCTAGGGAAACATCTTGTAAGAGGTCTCTAAAAAGAGATGGGCTAGCCTGGCATTGCAAAATGAAAGAGGGTGTCGGCCGATGTATGTTGGACTCCAAAGGAATGAATGCTGACCAATACTTAGTCAGATTGAAATGTTCATCCTTGAAGAAATGAGACTCAAAAATAAGGGGTGTATAAGAATTTGAAAACCCCTATGAGGAGACAACCAAAGCCTCACCTGAGGGCTTTGTCTTTGTGTAGAGAAATGCCTAGGTATCTAGGTCAACCTCCATAGTGTGAACCTCACCTTCATGCATAAACTACACCATGCAAAACATGGACAATGTCACAGCTTGTATGGTAGTGGTCCAAGGACAACCAAGATTAATTTTGTAAGAAAAATCAATTTCTAATGCACAAAACTCAATTTTCACTATCATGAGGAACTTGTCCCAGAGTTTCATGTTCCCCACTGATGTAGCTATGTCATTATTGAAACCAACATAGTTATGGTGAGAATCAGAGAGATTCTTTCGATCGATTTGAAGCTCATTAAACACTTGCAGGGGCATGATATTCAATGAAAATCCTTCATTGATGATTCACTACTTAATGTGGTAATCATAAATATAAGTCTTGATATAGAGAGGAAACTGAGCCCTTTTTGTAAGAATTCAAGCATCTGGCAAAGAGGTTGGGTTAAAAGATAATATGAGAGGATGATGGTGCTTATGTGCATCAAAGTTGAACAACAATTTGACATCATCACATAGTGGAGCCTCATGTGGGAGACCAAGCTCATTGAAGATGAGACCCCTTTACTCAAGGCAAAGTCAAAGAAGGTCTCAGATGGAAATCCCAATTGAGAAGCCTTGCAACTCCTCTATGAAAGAGTAAGGACACTATCTAACCTAGGGAGGGATGTTACACCTAAAGTAAAATATGACCTTAGGATTCTCTACCCTCATGGGATGGATAGGGGCCCCAACACCACTATCCTCTTCAACAATATTAGTGTTTTGATTGGGGTGCATGTTGACAAAGCACTCATACCTAGTAGAGGCTATGTCGATAGCAACAACAACCTTTCTACTTTTGCACTTGGATTTCCCTCCCGGGTCAGCTTGGGAAGAGGAGTTAGAAGAAGTGGAAGAGCAATAAGGAGAACATAGGGCCTTAAGCTTTGATTTCTTCTTTTTCTCCTTGTCATGGTTAGCAGAGGCTCCTTGGAAACATTCAACTTGTGGTTGGGTTCCGCAAGTGGATAACTCTATGACAGAGGTGAGGATTGTCCTCCAGACTTCTAGGAAACACAATTGTTATCATCATTCCCCCTCATCTGATGGAAGTTGTACAACTTGGTGGGGTCATAAAGAAACACCATCCATTATTTTGCTATAGCTAATTTAGGAGCCTTATTTTTAGTTGGTTTCTTGTTCAAGGCATTTACCTCACAACTATCTTTCTTGTCCTTTTGATTGCCATCCAAAGGAATGGGATGTTTTGGTTACCTTATTACACAAATTTTTAGATGTATTCACTTAGGAATACACTGATATGAAGGGCATAGATCATGACATAGTTTTCCATAATTTTGTTATGGATAATGAGACCCAACATGTTCACCAAAAGTAGTAGCCAATAGCTCTTAAACTCTCCCAATTGGTCAAAGCCAAGATTGAGAAACTCATCTAAGTTGGATTTATCTATGTTGTTGACTACCCTCGATGGATTTCTAACATTTTTCCAATTCTCAAGAAGAATGGAGCTATTCAGATTTATAATGAATTTCAAGATCTCAATATGGCCTACCCAAAGGATAAATTTCCTACTCCTTTGATAAACTACATTGTTTATTCCACCATTGGTTTTGAGATCATGTCCCTGATAGATAGTTTATATGGGTACAACCAAATCTGAATTACACCCAAAGACTAGCACAAGATAGCATTCACTACCCCATAGGGTACCTTTCACTATGCCATCATGCCTATTGGTCTGAATAACATCAAGACCATGTATTAATGTGTCATGAGCCACATTTTCAATGACCTTATCCATAAGATCATTTAGTGTTATGTCGATGATCTCCTTGACAAATCCTATAAGCAAGATGAACATGTGTAAGACCTCAAGATCATATTTGAGCATCTCTGAGAGTATCACATCAGTCTCAACCCCAAGAAGTGTGTTTTTGTTGTTTTAACTAGAAAGCTTCTCAGTTTAATCATTTCATAGAGGGCCATTGAAGTGGATCTTGATAAGATCAAGGTGATCCTTGAGATGCCTCCCCTATGTAACTCGATCTAGTTATAGTCCTTCCTAAGAAGACTCAAATTTCTTAGATGTTTCTTGGAGGAGTATACTCACAAATCCATATCCCTCACACATCTCTTATGTAAGGACACTCTATTCTTATGGTCTGTTAAAGTCCAAGTGGATTTCAAAGAATTAAAGCATATGATTAATAATCCTTCCATCTTGATGGCACCCATTGAGGGGTGTGAATTTATCTTATATACCTCTATCATTGATTTTTCCATTAGGGGCATGTTGTGTTAAAAGGATGACACTGATAGGGAGAGAGTTGTTTACTACATCTCCCACATGCTGGTTGGCCCTAAACTCAACTATTATTTTATTGAGTGTTAGTGCCTCTCCCTAATTTTCACTGTGAATAAGTTATGACATTACATGTTGGACCAAACTACCAATGTGATTGTCCAGTATGATCCACTTCATTAATTGCTTAGTAATACACATCTTAGAGGCAAAACCATGAGGTGGATAATGTTTCTTTATGAGTTCAACCTCCACATCATTAACCAAAAGTCCACCAAGGGCTTGGCTATGGCTAACCAACTCGTTGAGTTCCCACTACCCAACCCTAATATAGAACTAGTTGATGATACCTTTCCTGATGAGATGGTCTACTCATTCAATCATGTTGAGGTCTCTGAGTGTGATTGGTATTAGGACATTGTTTGTTACCTTGAAGACCAATCTTATCCCATCTTCACTTCTTCACAAGAATGTTATCAGATCTTTAAGCTCACCATCTACTATGCCATCATTGGTGGCATATTATTCAAGAGGGGTCTTGATGGTGTGTTGATGCAGTATCTTGCCCCTGAGGTTATCCCTCTTGCATTGGATGAGTCTCACAAGAACATTTTTAGTGGCCACTTGAGAGGGCAAGCCACCACTCAATGTATTATCAAGATAGGCTAGTACTTGCCCACTCTTATTAAAGATGTATTCTAGTATACCTAGAACTGTAAGATGTGCCAAGTCATTAGGGATGCCATCAATGTCCATGTTAACCTCTTACACTTTATTTCTTCCCCTTGGCCTTTCTCAATTTGGGCTCTAAACTTTGTTGATGAGTTCAAACCTACCTCTTTTGATGGCCATCATTAGTTCATCACTACCACAAAATATTTTATGAAGTGGGTTGAGGCCATGCCTCTTAATGGCATGTGTAGGAAGACCATCACCAAGTTTGTCCTAAACTAGTTTATTTATAGGTTCAAGTTCCTATTGTGATTATGGTTGGCAATGGCCTGGGCTTCCAAATCCTTGAGATGCATGAGCTCACTAAATGCTTTAGATTCAAGCTCTACTTCTCCTCTACCCATTATCCCTATGCAAATGGGTAAGTAGAGTCTTTAAATAAAAATTTAAAGATGTTTCTCTATATTGTTGCCCAGTCTAAGAGGAACTAGCATCTCATGCTCTATCCTGCCCTTTAGGCTTATCAGACTAGCTTCTGAATGGCCATGGGGGCAACCTCGTACTCTCTCATGTATGGATCCTAGTTTGTTCTTCTCTTAAAGGTCTTAATCCCTTTACTATGGGTCAAAACATTTAGAACTCTTTTTGATGAGGAAGAATGCACCACTCACCTCACCAAGATTGAGTAATTAGATAAGTGATTTTTGGCTGCTCTCGAGCATAATTATGCTTACCAGCACCGTCAGCACCACCAATTTGAGAAGTTGGTGCACCCTCATTAGTTTAAGGTAAGTGATATAGTCCTTATTTTTTATAAGGAGCATTGTAAGAAGGGTAAACTCACACATAAGTGGTTTGGCCCTTTTGTTATCACTACCTCTCTAGATAATGGGGCTTTTCATCTCTTGACCCTTGAAGGCATACAACACCCGATCAATGGGTTTTGCCTTAAGACATTTTATGTCTAGGGCCTGCATGGCCCTCCAAAAAATTCACCTATGGTGGTAAAAAAATCCTTTCCTCTCCTCTATCACCACTAACCTCTATACCACTGATATATGTGTGTGCACATGGGTTCTTCATTAGCAATTCCTACTGTCTAATCACATGTATCTAGTAGTCTATGTCAAATGAAGCATACACACCACACACAAAACCATATACACACATGTTCTAATAATGAGAAAACCACTATATATATATCATAAAAAATACATGTTTTTCTCTAGGTACATCACATGGCTTGTCATCAACCTAGGCTTGTAGTCCCCAAAAACTACCATGTGTGTGGCTACATATGTATACCCCAGTCAGCCTATGACTGGGTAATATCTATGATATTCATGCTCTAGGTGGAGATATTGATCTCTACCTCTTGACCAGTTGAGATATAATCTCCTCTAGTGTAGCTAGCTTATCTGTCATTGCTATAAGTGCCTCACCTCCTCTGGTCTACTCTCAGGCTAGCTCAACCCACAGTTGATTGATATCAGCCTTAAAACTAGTCAATCATGCCTCGATCTCTACAATATCCACACTTTTTTTACCATAGATGTTTCATGTCATGTTGAATCATCCTCTAGTTATGGAATCTTATGTCATGACCTTGCTAGCTCAAGTGAGGTTCATGCACCCACCTACTAGAACTAAGTATGTGATTGTACCCCCACTAGTAGATGTAGTACCTACTTTTTCAGTGGTATCACCATCACATTAGGGAATAGATCCCTCATTAGTAGGACCACCTAAGGTCTAGTCTAGCTAGTTTGGTCTCTTGCGCACACATACAAATCATATGTGTTAGTCACATATCAGATCTCACTGAAGCTGATTATAAAGATAAAGTGATATCTATAAAATACACTTGTCTTACTTGGCAACATTGATGGCCTATATGGCCCTCCTATAGATCATGTTCCTCCTAGTGGTGATGGTCCTCATCATGGTGGCTTATCTCCACTACTACCCCCCTCACTCTATCTCAACTACCTACTGAGCTCATCCCTAACTTGCCTAGGTTGTGCTCATCTCTCCCACCCTTCTAAAACATGTCTCCCTAGATGATGATATGACCCCTATGGACCTTGAAGCTCCTCCCATCCGAAGTAGGGCTCTACCTAGACATCTTTTGGCCACACTATAGACCTATAGGGATCATGGATGTAGTTATCCACTACATCTAGATCTAAGGTGGTTCACATAAGCCTAACCCTATCTACAAATCATGCAACCCATGTCATGCCCTCCTCTAGTGAAGGGTATGATTTTCTACCATATGGTGTCATTGATCGTGTTAATGGGAGCCTCTCATAAGCCTAAGATGTGAGTAAGTTGGTTTGTGTTAATCTACCTAACCCCATACACTAGATGTGATCTAACTTATAGTATAATCTACCAAAGATATATTGGCCCTAGGCATATCTCTATCCTCCCTTCACATGTTAAACAACTCTTGTCTATGAGAGTGGTATTCATCATGTACTATGTCCAACATAGAGCCTCTCGACCATAGTCCCTATTATCATTGTCTTGAGAGTGGGTACCCCTGATGATAATTATGTGATCTACACTCCATGGTTATTCCATTATGGGTGGGGGCCCACCAAGTAGAGCTCTATTGCTATTATATCTAGCATTGATGGTAGCTCTATCTCTCTACCCATCAGCTTCACCCCATAGAGTTGGTAGACATCCTTAATGTTGAGGATGACCTCTATCTCAGGCCCCAACTAGAACACATGCCTCTCTATATCATGTAATCACTAGTGCATTCACTAGGCCCCTAGAGTAACATAATGAAGGCACATGTACTAGCCTCTAAAGTCCTACACTCCATAAGCAATCCTAGTCTACCATAGGTAGAGCATTTGCCTCCTCGACCAACCATACTAGAACTCTCTCTCAGTTGGTCACCTCACATGGCCCATCTCACTGTGCTAGCCACTCTCTCACTTGTGAAGGTCCTCCCTCCTTTGGTATGTTAACTCCTTTGTGTGCATGTATAAGCAAATAAATAGGAAAATGGATTAGTCTACTAGTTAAAAAATGAGCAAGAATAAGTAAAAAATGGTTGTTTTCATCTATCTAGCTTATTTTTATTTCTCCCTTCCTATTCTAGGACATCTCAGGCTCCTCGAGGCCTATTCTGGGGCTTCCCTACCCCAGGCCACAATTTGATCTCCTATGGGTCCCATTCTCTTCAGCCCACTAAGCCTGACATTTTGCCTCCTTATTTTGTTCTATTCATCCACTGAGTCACCCAGAATGAGTCAAAATGCATTTAAGGCCTTCCAAACCCCAAAAAATGAATAAATTTGCAAAAAATAATTCATAGAGCTTACCTAAACTATCCTATGCATCTCTGTTCTCTCAATTCCTCGTTTTCTCTACTTCAACTTTGGTTTCTTGTGGGATCTATTTTTGCTCTCTCAGAGTGAAAACAAGAGTGAAATGACCTCTTTTCTCTCTTTTTTCCTCTTTTTAACCCCTTTTTCTTTCTTTTTGTGGGCCCTTTTTTGGTGTTTTGCTCATTTTGGTGTTTCAAACTACAAAACCTCCATTTTAGAGGTTTTAGCACATTATAAGCACATTAGGGACCTCTATTTTTATTCTAAGGCTTCCTTGGGCCCACTCTGGCCCCATTTTTGTTCTCGAGACCCCTTATGGGTCTCCATTAACCTTCTGAGCCTATGCCTATTTCTTGGGCACCCAGGGATAGAAGTTACTTGCCATGCTTATTTTAGTTAGTTGTTTCTCTACTTTTTCATAGTTTATCCATTATATCTACCTCTCTTTCTTATTCATCATGGTTATAGGTAGGGTTGTTAGTTGGCTACAGTGGTTTAGGACTTGCTCTAATCTGGTTGACCGGTCTTCATCTTCTTCGAACTTCCCCCCACTTTCCCTTGTTACCTCTCGCTATAACCAATGTTGGTCAAACATTAAGATTATGGCTTTGCTTCATTTTTATTTCCCTCATACAACTCACTCACATTGCTTCACTTTGAAATTGCCTTTTGACAGTTATTATACTTATGTTCTTGACCCCCATCATGGTGCACCTCTTAGTGGTGATTCACACTGATAGTGATAGTCAAGGCCACCTAGGACTGATAGTTATGGCTTGGGTTATTGATGATCAATGGAGCTATGAGCTCTTTACAGCTGGTTTCTTCATTACCAACAAGATGAATAATGTCATCGAGTATCATGAAATCATTGGCACCTTGACTGATGCCCATGAGTTAGACACATGTTATGTGCATTTATTCTCTAAATCACTCTTATTTATGTCTCAACTCATCGATGTCTAGGTTATCATTAGCTCTAAGTTATTCCCCCTCTTAAAAGTGGTGTGCGATTTACTCTATTTCTTTGAGGATGTCTAGTTCACCCACATCTCTCACAGGGAGAACACTAGGGTTGATACCCTAGTGAATGCCATTTTGGATAGTATGCTTTTATTTGATATCACTTGTGTTCCTTCTTTGTATAAGCTAAAGCTAGATATAGAGTTGGAATTGGAGATAGATTTTGGATTGTGTAGCATTTGCAGTCTCACTTATGGATCACATCATCAACTTTTTCTATTGTCATCCTTATCTATGTAAGTGTAGGTAATGTTTCCTTTTATCTTTTTAGTTCTTTCTTTCCTTTGCTTTGGTGTGGCTTCTAAATACTTTACAACACTCCTTGATCATTCGAACACTAAATGCTTGTACCTTAGGGGCACATGTAATCATACTTTTTGTGACCCTACTCCTTCATATGATTACACATTGGTTCATGTGTAGACTACCAACCCTGGTCATCCCACTTGAAGACATATACCACTTAATTAGACCTCTCCTACATCATACTCTTACCCTTAATACATCCTTCGTCCATCTTGTCCCTTTTGCATGCAAGATAGGGCTTTTAAGAACCCCCCAGGGCCTTTCAGGAGCCTACTGACCAGCTTAGGCCATTTTTTAACCTAGGCCATGGCTTGTGTGAAATAAACCCATGGCCCAGGTCATACGTTTCTTTCACAAAATTTGTGGAATAGGCATAATGTGCCCAAAAGTGCCAAGATGAATCTAAATGGTAAAAAATGACTAGTTTTAGGTCTTTTGGCAGATTAGGGTTGGGATATATGCCTCATTATCATTCATTTAAGCCTCTTCTCTTATCTCTCCACACTCTTTCTTGGTCTTTCTTCCCTCTCTTAACTCTCATGTCTTCTTGAATCTCTGTTAATTCATTCTTATCACTCTTGAGCTTGATTGGTGATAGAGGATCCCATATATTGCTACACATTTGCTTGGAGACTCCATTATTGCTCTTAGTTGTTCCTGCTTCTTTATGGCTTGCTTTTAACTTATACATTTGGAATTGAACTTGATTTATGTACTTGTTTATATATCTTACAAGTTCTCACTTCACCTCCTCCTTTGCTCTTGACTTTTGGTTTGGACTTTAGCTTGCACATAGATTGGTATTCCTCCTACATTGCTTCCTAGATTGGATTCCTAGTTGGTAAAACATCAACACATCTTCTTTGATCTTTATCTATGGGTACTTTTCTATGCAAATTGAAACTCCATTGGTTTTTATTGTATATGTTAGGGGTTGATTTGTTTTAGTGAAAATAGTTATTTTGTGCATTGCTTAGAATCGTCTCCAAATTTTCTTGCATTTGTATATGGTTAAAGAGTAATTTCATTGCTTGAAATATTCCTTTATTGAATATCATTTCTCTCTTTGTAAACATTCCTCATTTAATAGTAGAGATATACATGCTCAAGAAAAACTAGAAAACTTGCTTAAACATTCTCTCTCTCTTGCTAAACTAAAACATTGCATTGTTAAAAAACAATAGTATTGATTTGGAAAGATAGCTCAAATATAGAATAGGCATGCTCTTGAAACCTTTTTTGAAAACATATTTATTACTTAAAATGTCTTTTATTTGGCCTAAAGTGCCTTAGCTTCTAGATTTACTTTTCAGTTGTTATCTCTCTCCATTTGGTATTGTGGCTTTTACTTTGTTTATGCAATCAATAGTATAGTCCTAGCTACTTATTTTACTATGGTTAAATCCACTAGAGGTGCTTGCATAATTTGTGTGCCCTAACCTGGTTTACAAGTATATCTATAGCTTGGTGTAAGTTGATAAATTAGATCGCCACTATAGATCTCCTATAGCCTATAGAACCCCTGAGCCTTTTAGCCTCTTAGTGGTTTGATTTATCACCCTACCAAACACTGGTGGTTCTATTCAAATTCTTGAAACTACAAATACCACGTATTGGTAAGTGGACATGGAAGGTTGGGAAGATGCCACATATTTGTAAGTGGGAATGGGAGGCTAAGAAGAAGGTTGAGGCATATAACCTTGTGTGTTAGTAATATAGCTTGGGTTTGGTGCAATGGGCACTTGTTAGGGAATTGATAATGGTTGGGTAAGAGGCATGGTTAGATTGATGGGTTGAAGGTGGGTAGTAACCTTGGTGCTAATAGGTGTAAGGGTAGAGGGTATGAAAACTACCAAATTTTGGAAAGGGGTTGAAGTTGATGGGTTATAAATGACAAGTGGTAGGGTAGCAACACTAGTGGAAGGTACTCCAATAATAAGCGGTGTATGGGTTACTAAAGGTTGTGTTGATCCTACATTGGAAGGGTTTTTGGTTGGGGTAGAAGGTGTTTGGGTGTTGGTTGGTGGAATGGATTTATTTTAGGTGGTGGTGTTGGAAGGGTTGTTGGTAGAGGAAGAGGCTTGGGTCACCAAAGTTTGGGTGGAGATAGTGGTAATAGAGGTACTACACATAAGATGAGGTGGCATGTCATATGGTGGCTCAATAGAAGGAACCAAAGCAGAGAGTCGGTGAGCCATGGTGGTAAATTAGTATTGGAGAGCTATAGGATTATTATCAAGAAGGGTGGTGAAATAGATATCTCTTTGGGCAATTTTTTGAGGTATACTAGGACTTCCAGAGGGATGGGGGAACTTTTTGCATCTAAGATGTACTCTATGGATGAGGAAGAAGAAGATGGGTTGTTAGAAGGTGGATTCTTGTTTGCTTGGTTTCTAAGTTGTTGTCTTGTCAAAACCATGTAAATAAAGATGAAGGAAAGGTGAAAGTGATCACACACAACCAAAATAAAAGCAAATAAAATAAAAGATTCAAGGAAAATAAGCATACACTAAGATTACATTTAAATCCTAGAATACTTTTTATCTCTCTTTGGGCTTATGCCTCAATTTTTAAGAAGTTATGAGATTCAACTTAGGCTTGTAGAATAAGAACTAGAGAAGGAAATTTAAAGATGGTTTTAGGTTGTTAAAGGCTCTCAAAATTTGTACTAGAATTTGGTATGTGGCTTGGTATTGGGGCCTACCCCTTCACTTCACACATTGCAACAATAAGGGTGTTGGGTGATTAGCTAGAATATACCAAATTGCTAAAGACTATACTCAGCCAACAAACAGAGTCTTGTTTTCTCCCCTTGGTGGTGAAATCCAAGTGGGATAGCCAAAGGGAAAGGTTTATCACTAGGTGATAAAATCCTAGTCGAGCCTTATGTCAATATTTTTATGTTTGATTAAATATGTAGTTTGGTATTGTGTGTGTGACAAGAAGTGAGACTACTATTGATTTACTTGATTAAATTAAGCTAGGTCAGCTAAGAAATACAAGCAAACAATGGATGCAAGTCAATTTTAGACCCAAAGGAAAAAAATTATTTATTTTCAAATGAATACAAAAATAACTAGATGCAACTAAATGTGATATGATGATGATGCAAGTCCTAATCCTAAGATGAATGCTTTTTTCCTTTTAGAAATGAAGGAAAATGACAATTTTAACCATTTTATAAGATTACAAAAGAGACTAAAACTTGCTTTTTGGAAAAGAAGAAATGAAGTAAGGAACATTTTAATTTTTAGAAAATAATACAAACGGATGAATCTTCATCGATGCAACTAAATATCCTAAGAAATAAGAACCCAAGAAAAAGCTCAAGGGTCCCACCAGGTAGCCAGAATGTTTCAATATTTTTTCATTTAGTTTCTTTTTACAAAGCAAGAAGAAACCTCAAATAAGGGTGTGGTAGAAGAACCTAATTTTTTTATGCATGTACAAATCCAGTTGATTGTAGTTACTCTTTGTCTATGGAAGATGACCTGTAGATAAGAAAGCAACTAAAAAATGGTGGATTAGTGAGATAGATAGGTGGACTACCTAGCATGAGCTATATCTAAGAAGCACTAAGCTTTCTTGGAGGCTATCAATCCACTCTTCAAGATAATTAAGTTATGATAAAATAAAATAGATGCTTACATAAAACAATAAAAAGTACTAAAACTTTAGTGCAAGAAATAATTTTGAATATGAATGAAGTGATTTCACTAAAATAGAAATAAATTGATAAAGACAAATGCTGAAGTGTTCAAACCTAATTTAGAAAATAACTTAAACCTCTATGATGTAACAAAAATTCAAAAACCATAAATTGGGTAGGAGATGATAGGTGAAAGATACTTGCTATTTTGGGGGAAATAAAACACACAGTGACCATCGATGATTATTATGCAATCGATGATGGTTAGGCAAACCATTATCAATTGAGGTATGATCATTGGCAATCAGAGATAATTGATGGCAATTCTTGTAAATTCTAGTTTGGTAAGAATGGTTGTTGGGGTGAGTTACAGAAGGGTTCTAAAGGTGGTTTCTAGGTTGGATGTTGGTTGTGAGAGAGAAATGAATTCCTAGAAATACCTAGTTTGAAGGTTGGGTATTCAGGTAACCAAAATGGTCTATGGGTGTTCTAGGGTATAAAGTGAAGTTCTTGGAGTTGTAAAACTCCAACACAAGGAATGTAATGCTGGAAGATTGGAATGGACACAAGTAAATAAAACTATTAAAACTTTCTACTGAACTTGATAAAAAAGTGTAGATACTTAACTCTAAGTTTATTGGCCTAGTGGAGTGTTGAGGTTGAGTTCAAGTTGTGTAATATCCTAGAGTAATGTCAATAGAGTAATAGTGCTTAGGCTCTTTGTGGTGATTTGATAAATCACCTGGGTATCTCTAGTCTGGTTCCTGGTTCATCTAATAGCTTTGATTCACCTAAGAGTAAGAAAGTCTCGTGCAAAAAGATAATTTTCAACCTCTCTGAGGTAAGGCTTTTAGGTTACATTAAGTAACTGTCAACGATCCTAGTCAATCACCACTAATTGAGGGGTGACCATCGCCGATCAAGGAGAAAAGGTTAAAATGGCTAAAATCAGCTATTTGCACTAATGATTAGTTGTTAAGAGGTTAAAAATTGGTCTTAGGTTAATAAATATCTCATTGGGATGCATAAGGAAGAAGTCTTAGGAAGATAGGACACTAAATGCCAAGGTAGAAATGGTCCTTAGGCTAGGTGTCAATCAATTAGCCATCATTTTGTGTAGGTAAAGTGTAAATAGACCTTATTTAATTGATTAACTTAATTATTTTTAGCCAAAGGGGGTGAATGGGTGTGTTGGAGGATTTTTAATAATTAATCCTAACCTAAGGGATCAAGGAGGCTAAGGGGGCCAAGGGGTTCTTGACAATGACTAGAACCATGTTGCATGGTTTTCAAGTATCTACACCAATTATTGAATTCTTAGGTAAAGAATACAAAAAAATTAAAGCATGCCCCATGAGGCTTTTATGAAACATTTTGGCTATGATAATCTCATGATATTGATAACCTAGACAATATGTGTTGAAATATTTGAGGTGTAAGGAGGGATATCCTTTTCCATTACATGCCATAAACATGCGCATATGAAAAGATGGAGATAAGGGTGCATAAGTATCTCACAACACAAAGGATAATGTAATATGTCTACACATGATAACACATGATTAATCTTATCAGATGCTCTTGATATTTTTGAAAATTATTAAATTCATGTCATTAAATTATTATATAATCAAATCACTAGATGCACCAATACATGTAGGATTCCTGTTTATATTAGCATTAATGTATCCAATGATCAAGAGATGTTATTTATGATTTTTTTAGAAATGTATTGGTAGTTTAGTTTTTCACATGTGGTGAAGGATTAACTTCACCACCTAATGTAGAGGGGCTAGTTTCATCCACTAAAGGTTGTTCGGGTATAAGATTTTTATTTCAAAGAGCTTGTTGTTTGGATTTTAATGTGTTGTAATTAATTATTTGTGATTTTGTTATTGTGTGTAATTTCTTCCTTGAAGCCTTCCAAGGTTGTTTTCTTATGGAGATCAATTTTGGGTTCAAAATCAAGATCCTCATAGACTTCATCATCATTTTAGTTGCTTAGATCCACATCTTCTATGAAAGGTTTATCATGGGATGCTACTATGGTTAATGAGTGGATATGTCCAATGCACAAATTTTAAATTTGGATTTTAAAATAATTGGATAAATTCTAAGAGGATGAGGGTTTATAAAACCCTAGGTTGAGTGTGAGTAAGAGAGGAAACCCTATGTAAAAAAATGCATGATGTAGATACATAAATAAAAATTAGGGTTTGGGAGAGCATGCATGGCAAGAATTCAAATTTGAAAATTAGATTTTAAATCAACCATTAAATTTTAATAGAATGGGTTTTTATGTGTAGATAATAAAATATGATTATATATGGCATCTTAGTCTTGTACACTTCACAAATACCAATCAAGGCTCTACCCTTTAGTTCCAGACCTTCATGTTGCTAAAAGGATCATATTCACCATCTCATTATGCCTAACTACTTATTTTATGGACCGATCATATCATTCTGATGACCTAGATCACTTATACACTACAAAATTATTAAAACATGATTCATATCCTTCACTATTAGTTATAGACTTTTATCAGTTTTTTACTCTATCAAACACTTGTGTTTTGCATATGGACACTAGCATCAAAACTAGTGTCCATATTCCATATCTAGTGTTTATACCTCAAAAATAATTTAAATTCCAAATCTTTTGAAACATATGGATCATCTTATTTGTCTTCTGTAACCCTTCTATGAGATAGTTTCAAAAGGTGTGTTATAAATACAAATAAAAGCTTATTCATTATTCATCTTTAAAATACCAAGAAAGCACATATTCAAGCTCATTTAATAAATTGTACAAATTATTTATAATACCTATTCTTCCCCATTTCAATATGGATCATAGGAGTAGTCACATTACAGGTCTAAATAATTCAAAGAATAGTCCATGATCAACAATTTTCAAGTTACAAGCTAGATCATTGCATGCCCTTATACATAATATATTTCACCCTTGTGCGCACACAATCCCACACTTATGGGATAACTACATATATCTGAGGACCTCCTTAGAGTATTGGTTATGTAGTTAGTTCTCATTGACAAGGGGTTCCTTAAGGTTAGGTCAACTTTATGATCCCACTAACCCATTTTTTGTCAGGTGACATACCCTGAGGTGAAGAACTAGTGTTTGAGATATACACAATAATACAGAGCCTATGTGTGTGACCTAAACACATCAATAAAAATTCAATAGAAAACCCTAAAATTACAAGGCAGTCACTTCTCAATGCAATGAATAAATTATTCATGGTATAAGCATTGAGCCATGGATAGAAATGTCAATGCAAGTGTCCACAGGTTGACGGAAGTGTCTAGGCCTCTAGAAATATTATTTATAGAATCTAATAGTGAGATCTTGAGTATCAGTTTGTTTGTTTCTATACCTACACATCTTAGATCCACCCACACATCTCAAAACTAGCTAAGTACTATCTCTTCTTTGTGTTGCAATTATAATAATATCAATTGACATTGTACTTTCCATATTTATTATTTTTTTAGATTCAACATATTGTGTTATCTAAATTAATTTAATTAGCCTACTTTAGAATAGTTTTATTCATCCATTTGAATAGGTTATTCTACCCCTTTAACCCTCATCCAATCATAAAAAGGGTTAAACATTTGGTGAATTCAACCTTTGTGTCTTCTCATGCAAGTCCTATCTTGCTCTAGGGTTTTCAACCTTCTAAGGTTTATGCTTGTTATACTTAGTCATATTTTTTCTTTGTATGCACCCTAGGCATAGTACTAGATTAGATGATGTTCCTATTAAACATCTTGAGCTACCCCTTTTGCCACCTAAAATGTCTCGAACTAATACCATGTCAAATTTTGCTAATAATGAGAGTGTCATGAGAAAAATAATGAGAAAAAACTTATAAAAGATTAATATGATCATGAGGAACAATGAGAATTAATAAGTGGATCAAAATCAATTAAAAATGATTGCATTATTTTGAGAGTGCATTCATGAAAATCCTAAAGATCTCCATAAGATACTAAATACTATATTAAAAACTAAAAAATTAAAAGGTGTTAGTAAACAACTATTTATCTCTATTGATACAAATATTAGGACTACTAGATATGCCTATCACGCATCCATTCCAATATCTCTCCCCTCAAGCAAAAAAAATCATACTACATCTAGTGGGTACACATGATATGTTTTCAAACCATTGTTCCCCAAAGATCAAACAACTATTACTACATCTTCCATGGGAACAATTAATACTTCAACCCAATTACTAGTTTCAATACTTACATCAACATACAAGTGGTGTTTTTATCCCCTTTGGTGGATTATCAAATCTCAAATATAAATCCCAATGGGTCTACTTGGAGACACTATTTATGAATTATATAGCACCTCAGTCTTGTACACTTGGTAAACATAGACCTTGGTTGTTCCTCTCAATTTTAAACCTTTCTCAATTTATTACATCTACTGTATCATGTTCCCCTTAGCATATATCTGAATTTGATTAGTCTTATGTTGATGACCTAAGCCTTATATCTTTCCCATAATGCTTAAAACCTGCTTATCTTCCACCTCTGTAAGTTCTGAGTCTTTTCCTACTTTCCTACTCCCTAGACACTAATGTCTAGGACAAACACTTACATCAACACTAGTGTCCTAATCCAATGTAAGTGTATAGTACCCTAAAGTCATCCAATTTGTAAACATATGGGATAGACACCTACATTGATGCTAGTTTCCTAACTGACACAAGTGTCTAGTGCCCTAAAGATCCAATTTACAAATGAAACGTATCATAACGGTTGGCCTAAGTGATTTAATGCAAGTTACTTCTCTAAAAGGATTAATACAAATATAATATCAACCCTCATTAATTATTCATCTATAAAACCTAATAAAAACTAAGGAAACTTATCAAAATCATTCAATCAAGCACTCAATAAAGCAAAGCTTCCCTCTTTCCTTATCAACCATAAGGATAACACATCTATAGGTCTAAATTACTAAATGAGCAGCCCAAGAACTATATTTTTCAAGTTACAAGCTATGTCATTGGTGTATTTATTTATCACATATTGTATGATTCACACACAAGCCAACATATAGGGGAGAACTACATCAGTCTGAGGACCTATTCAGAGTATTTTCTATGTAGGCAGTGCTCATTGACAAAGGGGTGTTTGGGGTCTGATCAACGCCATATGACCACTAACTTATTTTTTTAAAAACCACTATGAAGATGAAGAACTAGGGTTTTAAAAATTAATGAGTGATAGTCCATGACCCAAATCTAAATACACTAGAGTAAAGGATAAGTTAAACCCAAAAGCATCCATGTGGTTGCATCCTTTTCTAGTACGTATTCTATACGGGATACTTACATCGAGTTCAGATAGTATCATCAATGCAACCATCCCAAATTGATGTTAATGTCCATGACTTTAGAAGCATCCAATTAGATTCTAACAAATTTTCTAGGACCTTATTCTAGTCTTCTTCCTATCGATTCCATATCCAGAACTACATTAACATCAGAACAAGCTAAGTACATTACTTCTTTGTCATTTCTATATATTAGCATAGTTGTACTTACTATTTTTAGCCTATCTCAATTAAGAAATTTAGTGTATGTTTGTATGTGAGTGTATCACCTAATTGTCTTGATGTAAATATAATTATTACCCTTGTGTTTATTCATTTATATATACCCCTTTAATAAGCATCTAGGTAACCTCAAGCTAAAGAATGTCATTTTAGGGTTAAACATTTGGTGAACCTAATATTTGAACATCTTTCTTACCTAAGTGTATCACTTAAGATGTTTCTTACCTATTTTATCCTAATATTTGTGTTCTTTATCTCTCTCATCATGGATGATATTGATTGCTTTGATGACTATGATTATGAAACCCTCTAACTTTCTATTAAGGAAGGGGTGAGATTTGATTATGCATGTATTCTTTCAAGTGTTAAATCCTCAAGAATCAAATCTTTAAATGGTGGTAGCTACCATCCCTCTAATCAGGTTCATAATCTCACCATTTTAAGAGATTATTTGACACATCTTAAGGAAAATAAATATCCTTTACACATTTTTCCTACATCACCATTATATGATATTAGCCTTTGATACTTGCTAAAACATGAATACCAAGGCCAAATATTGGGCAAACATGAACAAGGTATAACTCACCTTGTATATCTTAAATCTAATAATAAAAATTGACAAGGATTGGGGTTTTTACAAAAATCCATGAGTTACCAACAAGGAAAATCATTTAAATATATTCTTCATGCACATTTTACTACAAAAGTGGCTACATATGACCAAGCAGCTCCTTCATTTGATCGTCAAAAGTTTTGACAAATGTATAAATAAATTATGAGTGATTTACAAATAACTTATAAAGGCGACATGCCTTCAAGCAAATTGATTCAAACCCCCATAATTCCTACATTCCCAAATAATATACCCTTTATTAAGGGTGATGGTTTTTTCCTACCTTCATTTAAAACAAATTATACATCATAAAAGGTGCCTTTAAAAAATATTTCTCAAGCTTAAATTTTTATACCCTTACCAAAGGTAATTGAAACAAATTCTCCCAATTGTCCAAGCTATTCATGATATACCAAAAGTGCCAAAGTTCAAAGATCCAATACCACTACCAAAATATCTTAAATTTAGTGATAAAGAACATGCACTTGTTATACATAAGGATGATGACACTCATATGCCTCGATTCAAAAAAAGTGGTGGGTTGAAACCATCAATAACATCTATGACAACCACCATTGTTCCAATGGAATATCTTATGTCTAAAATGACCACTATTGAGGATCTTAAAAAATGTGTTCATATACTTCAAATTCATATGGATTTCCATAATACTAATGCAAATGTGACTTCATTTAATAACCAACCTCTTGCACAATGTATACTTGAATATCCTTATCCACAATTTTTTTTAATTGACATATTTACCTCTCATTTTGAGACAAAAGGACCCATTTGACCACATGATTAACTATGTACATTATTTTGGTTGATGGGCACAAGATGAAAAATAATTACTAAAATTATTCCATATGAACATTTCTGATGAAGATAAAAATTGGTTTTATAACCTACCAAAAGGATTCTTGACCACTTTTTCCCAATTGGAAGATGTTTTATTCATGACTTTAAATATACACAAGGTGTTAAAACTTACATTAGAACATTTTCATAATTTCAAATAGCATGATGATAAATCCCTTCAAGACTATACTATTTGATTCAAAATTACATCATATGAGCTAGCATATAGACCCTCAGATTTGGAATTGCAATTTATTTTTAGTTGATGGCTTCTTTCACCATTAAAGGAATGAGAATTACATAAACAATATGAGTCATGTCATTTACTCATTTATATGTGGATGTTCATAGATATGCTTCATTCATCCTTAATCACCCAAAGTAACTTAACATACCTCCCTCCAAATACAAAAGTTTTATCCCTAACACAATGGAAGGAGATAAATTGTCTAAGGATCATTATGAACAAAAATGTGGTATCCTTAATCTTTATATGACTAGTTTTTAAATGTTACTTAACATGGAGATAATCCAAGGTCTATGTCCTATGCAAGAATACCAAAGTGAACAAAACAAAAAACATCCACGCCGTCAAGATTTAATAATTACCTTATTCATGGGTGGTGCTTATTTTTGGCATAACCATATTGATCCTACACAAACAAAAACTACTTGTAATGTAATAAGCTTACAACAAATTGGCTTTGTTCTAAAAAACTAAAAAAACAAAGGAGGTTGGAAAGACTCCTTGGGTAACATAATAATACCACTTTCTTATGGTCCTAAAGTAATTCAAACATGAATTTGGGTTATGTCTACCACATCTCCATATGTACTTGCACTAGGAACTCTCTGGCTATACCAAATGGAAGCAAAAATTGATCCAAATCGATAAGGTAATTATTTTTCTTGTGAAGTAAAATTAATACATATTCCAAATGATAGCATTACTCACTCTACTATAAATGTAAAGAGTGAATAAGAGCATGCAATGTACATTTTCAACTTAAGCAATCATAATGTAAACAATGTAAAAGATCCAACTTAAGGTTATCAGGCACTGAGTAGGGAGATACCTATTACCATCCATTAGATGAGATCATAGGGTAGTCTCTTCAAGCATTCCAAAAAATACAAAAAAAAATAAAAAACACTCAAAAATCCAAAAGCACTTTCAACACCTACAAATTCTCTTGTCTCCTTGGCATCTATATATTAGTTCCATGTTAATGCATGGTATATCAATTATTTCTACATACACATGAGTGTCATGCTTCTATTTGAGTCTGATATAAGCATACGCAAATACATGATATATTCTTATTTTGGATGTTGGGCCTTCCCTCTACTCATGTCATATGGACATTGGAGGCATCCACCTCTATTATCATGATACATTATCATGTTTAGAGCTCATATATGTACTTATACATGCCTTTATCCATGATTATATCTTTCATAAGGTACTTGATATGTTATGCACTTGACATTTTTTGATAACTCATTTGATCCATGAGCTACTATGGTATGTTTATTTTGGTTGCTTATACTCTCCTCTATGCACTTTTTTGAGTACCTTATCTTGTTATTACCTTGCATGTTTGAGCATTTGAATATTTTCCTTTGTTTGTGGCCCTTGTGCCTATGTGTACTTTCTTTAACATTTGAATATGTCATTAATTATTGTATGGATATTTGAATATGTCATTCTTGATTTTGTATAATTTTAATAAGTCATTTCCCTTTGATTGTGTGGCATTTGAACATGTCCTTTGTTTACGGTGTCCTCGGACCATTACCTTTTGACTTTCATTTGAATGCTCTTGTCTGTGTGCTTGATTTACTTGGTGATCTTGCACTATTACTATTTAGATGTTGTCATGATCCTTAGTATGCATATTAGGACTTCATGTGATCACATTATTCTATATGTTTTAATGATATATTTACCTAGACATGTTCCTTCTATATGCTACATGGTTACATTCACAGATTATACAGTTGTTTTATCCTTTTGAGATGAAGTAACTATCAGATTCTATCTTCCCTCACCTCAAAGGGGGGAATATTAGTGGAGAAATTTAATAGAGACATGTTTTTCATGTTTGAAACAATTTTAAATTTAGTGTGTGCATGATTTGGAAGCATGTTCCCCACACTTATTCAATATTGGGTACTTATATCAATTTTCAAATTTTGTGGGGGCATGTCACATAGGCATGGTTTCCACACATTCACAATTTCCAGATTCAGTGGGGGCATGTCATATAGGAATGGATTCCACACATTAATAGATTTTAAATTTAGTTGGGTTATGTCATATAGGCATGGTTTCCACACATTCATAATTTTTAGATTCAATGAGGCCATGCTTTGGAAGTATGTTCTCCACTCTTATCCAATATTCAACATCTATAGATTACAGTGGGGTGTGTTTAGGAAACATGTTATCCATATTGGTACTTATTTTATTTTTCATATTTCTCCATATATAGTGGGAATATGCTTAGAATAATGTTCTCCACACTTACACAATTTCCAAATTGACCAAAGCACACAGTTATATAAATTTAGATTCACTATTGTGTCAAAATTATATACATTTGTACCATTGTTATACACAATTTCATCATGAGACATATCTAAGGTGCATATGTTATGAAATGTGCACATAATATTTCAAAATCTAAATAAATTTCAGATTTCAAAACTCTTATATGTATTATTACCATATCATGAACTTTTACGTACTGATTCAGGGACAGACTTTTATGAATTATATTAAGCCAATCTACTGTAGTAGTTAGTTCACTTTTAGTATGGTTAATATGATTAAATCACTTAATATTTCCAATTTTCAAGTTGGACTTGATTGTATCATTCAACCTTACCAAGTTATAAGTATCTTTGAGTTTCAAGGTTGAGCTAATCTCAACTGTTGGGTGGTAACTCACCTTTTCACCAAGGTTGGGGGCATGTGCCTCTCTCTCTCTCTCTCTCTCTCTCTCTCTCTCTCTCTCTCTCTCTCTCTCTCTCTCTCTCTCTCTCTCTCTCTCTCTCTCTCACACACATATATGCACATTCCATATTATCTACATTTATCCTAATCTTATTCTTAGATATTTACAATGATACATATCTTCAAAACAAACTTGCCAATAGGCAAGATGGTTACATCGACACACATATACACTCCTAAACCTTGCTCTTTCAATTTCAATCTTTCAATACTTTTAATTCTATATTATATGCATTAATTACACATTGTAACATGCTCTTGGTTGCATGTCAGTCACTATTAAATCACTCAAGTTGGGATCACATAAGGACAAGGTGTGTTATACACACCCAAGTACACATTCCTTTCCTTTAAACTAGCAATTTAATTACTAGATCAAAGGGGGGAAATATAGACACTATTTCTAAATTATATAGCACCTCAATCTTGTACACTTGGAAAACTCAAGCCTTGGTTATTCTTCTTAGTTTTTTCATATTTTACTTTCTAAAATATCATATTTATTCTATCTTGTGTTCTTTGGCCTATCTCTTAGTTTGAACAGTGTTATGTTGATGACCCATGCCTTCTATTTTGCCTAGAAAGTTTAAAACCTACTTATCTTCCACCTCTACAAGTTTTGGGTCTATACCTACTTTCCTACTCTATAAACACTAGCATTTGGGATAGACACCTACATTGATGCTAGAGTCCTAACCTAACACAAATTTCCAATGCCCTAAAGACATCCAATTTACAAATGAAATGTATCCTAATGGTCAGCCTAATTGCTTTAATGCAAGTTACTTCTCCAAAAGGATTGATATAATTACAAGATCAACTCTCATTCATTCCTTGCCTAAAAAACCTAACACATACTAAGGAAAATTATCAAAAGCATTAAATCAAGAAATTAATAAAATAAAGCTTCCCTATTTCCATATCGATCATAGGGATAGCGCATAAGTACTAAAGGAGTAGCCTAAGAGCCATATTTATCAAGTTACAATCTAGGTCATTATTCTACTTACTTATCACATATTGCATGATTCACACATAAGATAACATGTAAGGGAGAAGTACATTAGTATGATTTATTTATAGTATTAGCTATGTAATCAAGACTCACTAATAGAGGGGTCTTTGGGGTCAGCTCAACACTGTATGCCCACTAACCCATTTTTTCCCACAGCCACTATGAAGATGAAAAATTAGGGTTTTATAAATTCATGAGGAGCGACAATCCATGACCTAGATATGAATATAACAAATTGAATATTAATTAAAATCCAAAATCATCTAGGTGGTCACATATTTTTCCAATAGGTATTCCACATAAGATACTTGTGTTGAGTTTAGGCAGTAGTGTTGACATAACTGTCTAAGGCTAATGTTAGTGTCCACAACTCTAGAAGCATCCAGATCAGAATTTGATGGTTGTTCCAAAACCATATTCTAGTTTACTTCCTATTTAATCCTGATCAAAAACTATATGAGTATCAAAATAAGTTAAGTACATTATTTCTTTATCATCTCTATATCTTCGCATAGTTATACGTACTATTTTTATCCTATCTCAGCTAAGAAATTTAGTGTATGTTTATATATGAGTTTAACACTCATTTGGTCTGATGTAGATCTAATTGTCACCCTTATGCTTATTCATTTCTATATACTCATTTAATAATTATTTAAGTAACCTCAACCTAGAAGTACATTTTTAGGGTTAAACACTAACATGCAAATTCTTATCCAAGTGATTCAAACTTTGGAGGCTAAGGTCACCAATATTGAACAAAAGTATTTAAAATCAACTCATGATATTGATTCCTAAGATGTATTACATAATTCTCTAGAACCTAAGATATCATTTTACCCTTTGACAACTGGTATTATTGCACTTACTTTCACATTTTATGATGGTAAGAGTGATCTTGAATAACATATTTGATATTTGTATGTAGCATGCCTTGATTATGCTTCAAATGATAAAATTTTGACCAAATTATTTCCAAGGAGCCTAAAATACTATGCTTTAAGATGGTTATATAACTTACAAATCCAATTAGTAAAAGCATTCAAACCTCTAGTAAGTTAGTTTCTAGCACATTTCTCTATCAATGTCACTGAAAAAATGTCATATATATAAATTACTAAGATTAAACAAGGAACCAACGAACTTATTTATGAATATGTTTTGAGGTACCAAAAAATGTTGGAAAAAATGACAAATCCAATGGTATAGCTTCAAGGCATGTTCAATAAAATTTTGTTTTCACCATTATATAAGTTTATTATGTTCAATAAATTTAAATATTTGATGACTTATGTCATATTATCTAAGATCATGAAATGAAACTTATTTCATTGAACAAGCTTAAGTATGTAGCAAACACATTGACTACATATACTACCAAGTTTCATCAAACCAAGCTATAAGGTTAAACTTACAAAACCTAAAAAGAAGCAACCATAATAGTTAATGTAGTGTCAGTAACCTAATCGACTTATCTTATCTAATGCACCTAATAGACAATTTAAATAATTTCTTGAGTTTTCAACTTCATTACTTTAGAATATTGTATATTGGCATCCCATATCTCTCCCTCCTCCTATAGAGGTCGACATGAGTCAACCCCTACCAAAATGATATGATGTTAATGCATATTGTGACTATCACTAAGGTTTTGAGCATTCTAAAACCAAAATTTATACTTTAAAACACAAGATCCAAGACCTTATTGATAATCATTAGATTCCCTGTAATGATCCTCAAAGTATTCATGATCACACCTTAATGACCATCAAAACCATAAGATGTTTAATTATCCATTACAAGATCATTATAATAAAAATATGGAAGTGAAAATGGCATATAATTCACATCCTCTTCCACCATATTATAGGAACCCATTAGATGGTATTATTGGCACACTTACACACACTATACTTCATATGGTTCAAAGACCTTATATTACATTTGATGAAAGTGAAATTATGGATGATGATTCAAATCTTAAATCATTGTTTATTAGATCATACCTTGATCATCAACCTATACATAGTGTTATGGTCAATAATGGTTCTAGTGAGAATGTATGTACCATGATGTTACTCATAGATTTGGGATATATACATGATGATTTATACCCTTTGAACAAAATGGTTAGAGCATTTAATGGGACATCAAAACATGTTATTGGTGAGATTGATTTACTTTTACAAGTTGGTCCAACACATGTGATCACTACCTTTTCCATTATACCATACACGAGACTATTTGATGTGTTATTGGGATGACCTTTGATATAGAAACTTCGCATGATACCTTTCATATTGCATGGGTGTATTAAATAAATTCATACCAACAAGGTAATTATAATTTCTGGAATTCCATATGAACATCCACTTGAACAAGATAATTTTACTCCAAGACAGCTAATTATAAAATCTACTAATGTTAATCATGCATGAAAGGGTAAAAAATAAGAAATATCCTTTCCTAAGTGGTTGAAACTTGAGAAACCATTGCACCAAAGATATAAAATATATTCCAAGTATTCCTCATCTACACCTACATGATCCACATAGTTGCTAAGATAAAATAAACATGTTTCAATTACAACTACACCAAAGAAACCATAGAGCACTAAATAATGGTTTCCAAGAACCATTATTCATATTACCTCTTCATGACCATATATTCCTATCATACATATGCATAATAGCATAGATTCTATAGTTCAAGATATGATACTATGCATGCCCCTTAGCAGTATCACTAGTTTGATGTACCATATTCCGAGTTTGGAGCTCCCTATAAGCATCCCTTACATGGGATCATAGTCTAGACTTTTTTATTTAAAATATTATCAAAAACCCAAAATATATATATTCAAATAAAATACAAAAACATTCAAAAAATTTAAAAATAAAAAAAATATTCAACATACACATGTTTACTAACTCCTTGACATCTATGTTGTTTAATTTATGTTAGTAGATAGCATATCATTTATTTTTTATACACACATGTGCTTCATAGGTAGTTGAGTGTGATATAGACATACATTAGATCCATGATACTTGCACATGCATATTTTGGGCCTTTCCTCTTTCCACATGACACACTATATTGGGGCATCTTGCTTCTATTTGATCACAATAGATACATGTTATATTTTTCTATGACCACTTATACATTAACATGTTGAAATTATATATTGACTCTTACACATGTCTATACTCATTCTTACATATTACATTATGTACTTGATATGCTACATTACATGACATTTTTTGCTAACATATATGCATGGACTAGTATGATATGCTTATGTTGGTTGCTTATAATTAGTTTATTCACATTGTCACTTACTTGAATGTACTTCTTGTTTGATATTGACTTGATTATGGAACATTTGAATATGTTTCTTGCTTGTGTGCCCCTGTACCATTGTTTTTTATTTCTTTGTGGGTGGATATTTGAATTTTTTCACCCTTTGAGTATATGGCATTTGAACATGTCTCTTTTTTGTGGTCTCCTTAGATCCCCTTTTGTGTGACATTGAGTGATCTTGTGTGTGTGATTGATTATTTTTTGAGCTTATATTGTTAATTTATAGATGTCATGATCCATATCATTAATTTTAGGGCTTGTTATAATTACATACTACAAGATTCAATGATATATCTACTTAGACATGTTACTCTTATATGTTACATGATCCATACATATATAATATAGCTATCTTATCTTTTTGTAAGGTGAATATCTAATTCCACTCCCCTCACCTCGAAAGGGGGTCATATTAGTGGGGGTATCTCATGGTGACATGACTCCACACATACACAATTGGAAATATTTCATACAATGTGCATGATTCAAATCTACACTTGGGTCAAAATCCTATACATTTGGCACTAATTTTTACAAATTTGAAAGAGAGATTTTTAGAATTGTGATATATATTACATATTTATAGATAATAGGTTACATTTTTACAACCAATTCAACTTAAGAAACATTAAAGGTGCATACCCCATGCAAGTGCACCAAAAATTGCAAGTACATATTCAAAACATTTTACCAAAAAGCACCATTTTTAACAAAGAAGCCCTGTTTTGAGCCTTTATTGTCTATAGAAATTAGTCCTTTCAATAGTGGATTTGAGATTCTATGCCCTTGATGGCCTTAGCACTACTTCCCTTTTAAATTTTGTGTGTTGGTTATACCACTTAGCTTGGTTTTATTATACATTCACTTAAGTTGTGTAATTGAGATTAAGTGATCTCAATGGTCATGACACAACTCACCTTCACATAAAATTGGGGGCATGAGTACCCTCCAAATTTACCTCTTCAATATCTCCAAGGTTTATATTTTAACCTCTCTTAGCTCTAATGTTTCATAAAAAAACATCTTTACCAAATTAAAGTACCAAAGGGCAACATGGTTACATTGACACATAGGTGTACTCCTTCCTTGCCCTCTTACATTTTCAAGCATTTCAATTATTTAATTTTATATTACGTGCACTAATTTTTAATTTAACATGCTCTTGGTTATAGGTCATACACTAGCAACAAATTAACTAGGGCTCGATCAAAGTCAATGTGTGTTGTATAGACCTAGGTAAACATTTGTTTTTTTAACATGATAATTTTATCCTTATGCATTACTAGATTAAAGGGGGGGTAAATGTAGATACTAAACTCTAATTATATATAGTATCACAATCGTGTATACTTGAAAAATACCAATCAAGGCCCTACCCTTTAGTTCTAGACCTTCTTGCTACTAAAATTCTCACAATTACCATCTCACTGTGCCTAACTACTTATCTTATAGACCAACCCTATCATTATGATGGCCCAAATCACTTATACACTATAAAACTCTTAAAACATGATTTATATCCTTCATTGTTAGTTATAAACCATCATCAATTTTCTACCCTACTAGGCACTTACATTTTGCATAGGGACACTAGTGTCAGGGGACACTAGCATTAATGTTAGTGTCCAAATTCCTTATCTAGTGTCTGTACCTCAAAAGTCATTTAAATTGAAAATATTTAAAAATATATGGATTGACCTATTTTTCTTATCTATCCCTTCCATGAGATACTTTTAAAATGTTCAATATAAATATAAATCAAATCATACTCGTTATTCATCTAACATATACCAAGAAAGCACCTATTTAAGCTCATTTAATCATTATATTACCCTGTTCTTCCCTATTTAAATATTAGTCATAGGATCATTCATATTACATGTCTAAAGCATTCAAATAGAATCCCATGAGCAGTATTTATCAAGTTACAATCTAGATCATTGCATGCTCTTGCATGTAATATATTATACCCTTGTGCACACACAAGCCCACACTTAGGGGAGAACTAAATATGTTTAAGGCCCTCCTTGGAGTATTGGCTATGTAGGAAATGCTCATTAACAAAAGGGTTATTAAGGTTAGCTTGACTTCAAGGGCTCACTAACCTATTTTTAGCAAGGTGACATAACCTAATGTAAATAAATAGTGTTTGAGATATACACAGTCTTACAAATCTTATATGCATGACCCAAACACATCAACAAAAAGGTGATAGAAAACCCTAACAGGTCCAGGTAGTCACTTCTCAATATATCAAATATTTTATATAGGACATAAATGTTGAACCATAGACAAAAGCATCGATAAAAGTGTCCAAGATTCTAGAAATAATATTTCTAGAATATGATGATGAGATCATGAGTACAAGTCTATTTTTTTCCATACTTGCACTTCTAAAAACTAGCTAAGTGTTTTCTCTTCTTTGTGTTTCAATTATCACAATATCAATTCACATTGTAATTTCCATATTTGGTAATTTTCTAGATTCAACATATTATGTTATCTGAATTAAACTAATTGGATTATTTTAGAATAGTTTTATTCATCCATTTGATTAGGCTATTCTACCCCCTTAACTCTCATCCAATCATAAAAAAGGTTAAACATTATGAAATCCTATGTTGAGTGTTGAAAATAGTCAGGGTTCCCCATTTATGTTACCCTAATTATAGTTTGTACATAAAATAGGTATAAGGAAGTTGCAATAAAATAAATCTAAGTACATATGATTGATTTATAGAGTTTAGATCTATCTAAGAGGCTAAGTAATAGAAACAATCCCAAGTGTTACAAATGAAAGGTAAGAAAAGCAATCAATTTAAAAAGAGGTTAAGAAATTATCATGCCTTGACTATTGTATATATTTGAATCTATATTATGATTATGTTAACTATATTTGACATGCTCCCGAGTTTTTGTACTTGTGCACTACTCTAAGATGAACCCATACATGTATAAGATTATTCTATTAAATATTATACACAACAATCTTGATCAATTCATTCATGTCCCTGTGTTACTATGTCTATCTTTGTAGGGTTTTATAGTCTAGGTTTTATGGTGCATGTATGTTTTACCTTTAGCTTAAAAATGTGCAGGGTAGAAAAAATTGCATGGTTAAATATTCACTTTAGCCTAGCTTGCACACTCCAAAACCAAATAAAATTAATGGAATAATAAATTACCAAATTAGAGGTTTAAACTGTATATCTTGAAGACTCATAATCGTACAACCATGTAGCTTTTGTGGTGTGTGAATCAAATAACTTGAGTAAGGGTTTAAACCTCATCCTCCCTAAAAGTGATCAATGCAACTACCAAATTTTAATAATCCTCATTTGGCACAAGGGATTTTGTATAGAGACATTGATGGTTGAGTTTCACAAGTATGTAGGATTTGATTCAATGAAGCCCCACTATAATGGAAAATCTTGGCTCTAGGATTGGCCCTTAGAATGTCAAAGGTGTTGAATGTTATCCCCCTCTCTCTTAGTTCTTTCTCTTATTATCCTTGAATGGATTGGCAATCACTTGTATTTATAGGATGACATAGGATAACTAATGTGTGTTGGCCAACTTTAGAAAATAAAAATGGGAAGCGTTAAGGCTCATGACCAATGATAATAAAGAGATGAACCCAAAAATCTAAAAGAGACAAACTCGTTGATCATTCTCCTCCTCTCTCTTGATTCTTTCTATATTTATCTTTTAATGTATTGGCAAGACCTTTTATTTATAAGATTATATAGGATAATTAATGCATGTCAACCAATTTTAAAAAATACAAATGTGAAGATTTAAGGCTCATGACCAATGATAATAAAGAGATGAACCTAAAAAGTTATAAAGATAAACCTGTATGTGTACGGGTTTGTCTAGGAGATAAGTTAGGCTCTATTTTTGAGGCAAGGCTAGCTAACAGATAAGATTATAATGTAATTCATGTGTAATGCTTAAATCAAGCCATCTAACCAATGTAAAGTCACCCTTGTATGTAGAAGTAGTTATGGAAGGAAGTTAGATGTAACCAACTCACAAAACCAACATAGAAGTTGGTGAGAAAAGGAACATTATAGATGATGGATGGTGTAGGAGAGTAGGGAGAGAGGTTGAAAAAAATAAAGCTCCAAGAAGTATAAGATAGGGAGCAAAGAGGAAAAGAGTGTGACCTCTTAGGAAAGATGATGGAATTCATGAAGTCTCTTCATAGGCTATAATGTAATAAGATGGATTCAATGAATGAATAAAGCTTGTTATTGTGTACTCTATTATCTAAAAATATATATTGAATTCTTATGTCTTCTAGTCTTATATTTCCTGGTTCAGATCCTCAAGTCATGGATGTGATGTTATTTATGTTAGGATTGCAAGTTTTGTATCAAAGGACTGTCAGCTATCGTCTAGAAAAAGGATGTTGATTAACTAATCCAAGATTGGGGAGAAGATTATCACATTATTAAGCCTTATTTGTGTTGATATCAAACCATATTTCATAATATTGAACCATATGTAAATAAATATAAGAAATCAAGAAAGGGATAGGTCTATTTACATACCATGTTATATGCTTACCAAGATAGAAGAAGGAACGCAATTGGATAATCTCAGGGTCCTAAGTGTAATCATGTTAAGACAAATATGGATAGATATTGGAGATTATTACACATTTTGGAGAGAGGGAGGACTAATATTTTAGTAGGTTCTGAACACAAACAATGAGGAAAGAAGATTTTAGTGATAATTCATGAGAAAGAGAGTCCAGACTAGAGGTAGACACTACAGAGACCCTGATTGCTACATTTGCATTGTGGTTTTCAAGACTGTGAGTGTTGATCCTTGAAATACTCCATTTATTAAGGAGTTATTGACTTCTTAGAGGTCTAGATAAATTTGGTGGGGAGTTATAAGATGTTTCAGTCCTTCCTTTCTTGATACATTGTAATAGAATGACCAATAGGGACTGTGTCATGTAGGAAAAGCTTATGTCATACACAGTCACAATCAAGAGGGGTTAGATGCACTCAAAGGAGTAGGTGAAAATTGTAATAAGGTATTTAAATAAGGCTTAATATGGATAAAGAGTAAGAAACCACTTAGTAATAATTGTAATGTTTTTGAAAGAGATTAAATGAAGCAAACCTTGCACAGTCCCTAATGAAATATACAGATGACTAAGTTTTGACTGGTTCTAAACCCTTAAAGCATTGAGAGAGATATAAAACCTATTGGATAGGATAGAGGAGACTAAAACAGACCTTGACCAGCTAATTTGAGGCATTAAAACTCAACACAATTAAAGTTATAAAATTTTATAGGCTCTCAGGCCTGTGTGTAGGCTTAAAAGCCCTAGACTAGGGTTTGGCTAGTTGAAAAGGTTTCCACTATTGAAATGTGGTGAAACTTGGTGGTTTTGAAGGAATTGATGAGATAATTTAGATTTTAGAATTTTTGGTTTGTTATGGACTCTGCTCGTATGGATATAGGGTTTGTGCTTATCAAGGGGACATAGAGACCTAATTAGGTCTATTCCAAGAGTGGGAAAAGATGTTTAACAATATATTTGAGTTTTTAAACTTCATGGGGAGATAAAAATCCATAAAAGGTACTCCAAAGTATTATTGGTTCTTTAATAAACTTGGTAAATTTGGTAAAAGAAAGGAAATTACTCAAAAAAAGGCTACAAGTCTTAGAAGAACTTTGTGGCCTAGGAGGGTACAAAAGAGAGTGGAAGAGTGAACCAAGGTTCATAACAGGTTGAGGTAGATATCTTAAGATCAATTAATACTATCAAACAAGATGACTAATTTCCTAATAAATATACCAAGGTGTGGTCCTTGAGACCTATTAAGATTGACTAAATAAGGGCTAATTTGTGAGTTACATCCTAAAAGGTTAAAAGATTAAAAGGTGACATGTATGAGATAATATTTGAGGACTCACAAGAGAGACTGATAATAAAGAGAAAGATTCCAAATCTTGAACAACCAAATAATAAGAAGACTCTATATAGCCTAGTATGCAAGTTGATACAAAACAAGGGAGGTGTGACCTTGTGAGCAAGTGGACAATCAAGTGAACTTGTATGAGACATGAACCAAATGGTGATGTTTAAGGAATTATCTCAATATCTTTGCATAATTCTCAAACATCACCATTTGTTTCATGTCTCACACAAGTTCACTTGATTGTCCACTTGATCACAAGGTCACATCTCCCATGTTTTTTATTAACTTGAATACTAGGCTATATAGAGTTTTCGTATTGTTTGGTTGTTCAAGATTTGGAATCCTTATCTTTTTTATCAATTTATCTTGTGAGTCCTCAAATATTATTTGATACATATCACCTTTTATTCTTTTAACCTTTTAGGATGCAACTCACAAATTAGCCCTTATTTAGTCAATCTTAATAGGTCTCAAGGTCCACACCTTGGTATAGATATTAGGAACTTAGTATTATTGTTTGATGGTCTTGATTGATCTTAATATATCTACCTCAACCTATTATATCCCCTTATTCACTTTTCCACTCTCTTTTGCACCCTCCTAGGCCACAAAGTTCTTCTAAGTCTTGTAACCTTTTTTTGAGCAATTTCCTTTTGTTTGCTAAATGTACCAAGTTTCCTAAAGATCCAACAATACTTTAGAGTACCCTTTATGTATTTTTATCTCCTCATGAAGTTTCAAAAATCAACTATGTTTTTAAACACCTTTTCCCACTCTTAGAACAGACCTAATTAGGTTTTTAGGTCCCCTTGACAAGCACAGACCCTTGTATCCATAAGAACAAAGTATGTAACAAACCAAAACTTATAAAATCCTAATTGTATCATTAATTCCTTAAAAACCACCAAGTTTCACCACATTTAAATGGTGGAAACCTGCTAAACTAGACAAACCCTAATCTAGGGCTTTTACGCCTGCACACAGGCCTAAGAACCTATAAAATTATGTAACTTTAACTGTGTTGAGTTTCAATGCCTAAGATTACCTGATCATGGTCTATTTTGGTCTCCTCTATCCTATCCAATAGGTTTTGTATATCTCTCAATGCTTTAAGGGTCTAGAACCAATCAAAACTCAATCACCTGTATACTTCTTTAGTGACTATGCAGGGTTTGCTTCATTTAATCTCTTTCAAAAATATTACAATTATTACTGAGTGGTTTCTTAATATTCATCCATCTTAAGCCTTATTTAAATCCCTTTTTACAATGTTCGCCTACTCCTTTAGGTGCATCTAACCCCTCTTTAATGTGACTATGCAAGACACAAGATTTTCCTACAAGACAAAATCCCTATTAGTCATTCCATTACAATGTATCAAGAAGGGAAGGACTGAAACATCTTCTAAATCCCCACTAAATTTATCTAGACCTCTGATAAGTCAAGAACTCCTTACTAAATGGATTATTTCAAGGATCAATGCTCACAGACTTGAAAACCACAAAGCAAATGTAGCAATTAGGGTCTCTATATTATCTACCTCCAGTCTGGACTCTCTTTCTCATGAATTATCACTAAAATATTATTTCCTCATTGTTTGTGTCAAGAACCTAATAAAATATTAGTCCTCCCTCTCTCCAAAATGTGTAATTCCCTCCAGCATCTATCCATCTTTGTCCCAACATGATTACACTTAGGACCCTGAGATCATCCACCTGCCTTCCTTCTTCTATCTTGGTAAGCATATAACAGGGTCTATAAACAGACCTATCCCTTTCCTAGTTTCTTCTATTTCTTTACCTATGATTCAATATAATGAAATATGGTTTGATCTCAACATAAACAAGGCTTAATAATGTGATACTCTTCTCCCCAATCTTGGATTAGTTAATCAACATCCTTTTTCTAGATTATAGATGATAGTCCCTTGATACAAAACCTACAATCCTAACACAAAGAGAATCACATGCATGGCCTGAGGATCTGACCCAGGCAATACAAGACTAGAAGGCATAAGAATTCCATATATGTTTTTAGATAATAGAGTACACAATAACAAGCTTTATTTATTCATTGAATCCATCTTATTACATTGTAGCCCATGAAGAGACTTCATGAATTCCATCATCTTTCCTAAGAGGTCACACTCTTTTCCTCTTTGCTCCTTATCTTCTACTTATGGGAGCTTTGTTTTTTTCAATATATCTCCCTAATCTCCTATGATATCCATCATCTACAATGTTCCTTTTCTCACCAACTTCTACGTTGGTTTTGTGAGTTGGTTACATCTAACTTCCTTCCATAACTACTTATATGTACAAGGGTGACTTTACATTGGTTAGATGGCTTGATTTAATCATTACACATGAATTACAATATAATACCTTCTTTATGACTTTAGTAGACCCCTAAACCAACTTTGCTCATCCAAACACCTCAAACATACAAAATGACCCTCTTGGACTCTTGACAACATTTTGAATTTTCAAATTCCTTATTTTGGAGGGAAAACACCTAGGACCTATTTAACACAACTTTATGACTTCTAATGGATTCCAAGGACATAATTAGACCTCATAATGCCTTTCACATGCCTTGACACTCAACTTTGACCTCTTTTAACTAATTATGACAATTAGTTCAAAAATGATGTTCTTTGGCTTGATGCTTCTGCATCAAAAGCAGAAGGGAAATGGCCCCAAGAATAATACTCTGTTGAATACCCAACAAGCTCTCAAGAATGTAGTTGCATCCATCAACAATCTTGGTTTCAAATTCCAAGCATCAATGTATGTTTTTATGGAGAAATAAAATGATAACAATAATACGCAGTTGGAATTATATAACAATTAGGATTTCATGAATACTATCAACTTAATGATAATTGCCATCCTCAATAAACTTGAAGAGCTTACTAGCATGGTAAAGGAAAATAACAAGATTAAACATCAGATGGATGAATGTGACACATGTTTTGTCTCTTTTATCTTGTTATTTGGATCATTTTGCCTTGTTTTTTTGCATTTGTCATGAATGTTTTCATGAGTTGAAGAATATGACCCAAATTGTTAATGTCTTCTATCATAACTTGGATTTTTCACATTGTTTATTTTTGGGGGAGGGTGGTATATTATCCAATTTTTTTATTAATATAATTATCTTTTCCTAAAAAATATATATGAATTTTATCAAATAATTTGTATGTAACCTTAAGAATGTCTAAGAGCATCACATGCATGCCTTAAGGATTTAACCTGGGCAATACAAGACTAAAAGACATAAGAAATCCATATATGTTTTTAGATAACAAAGTACACAAAACAAAGCTTTATTTATTCATTGAATCCATCTTATTACATTTTATCCCATGAAGAGACCTCATCAATTCCATCATCTTTCCTGAGAGGTCACACTGTTTTCCTCTTTGCTCCCAATTTTCTACTTCTTGAAGCTTTGTTTTTTCACTCTTTCCCTACTCTCCTACTCTATCCATCATCTACAATATTCCTTTTCTCACCAACTTCTACATTGGTTTTGTGAGTTGGTTATATCTAACTTCCTTCCATAACTACTATGTACAAGGGTTAATTTTGCATTGGTTAGATGGATTGATTTAAGCATTACACATGAATTACATTATAATCCTTTCCTTATGACTTGAATAGACCCCTAAACCAACTTTGCTCATCCAAACACCTCAAACATACAAAATGACCATCTTGGACTCTTGACAACATTTTGAATTTTCAAATTCCCTATTTTGGAGGGAAAACACCTAGGACCTATTTAACACAAACTTACGACTTATAATACATTCCAAAGACATAATTAGACCTCATAATGCCCTTCACACACCTTGACACTCATCTGTGACCTCTTTTGACCAATTGTGACAATTAGTTCAAAAATGATGTTCTTTGGCTTGATACTCCTGCATCATACTCCCCTTTATTTCTTTCTCACCTTTTAATTATTTATTTGATGGTCCTTCACATTCACTTGCATGTTGTTCTTCATTCCTTGCTCCTTCTTGCTTTCTAAACTCTTGCTTGTCCTCTTTTTGGTCTTGTCTGGCTTTCTTATCCATGCATCTTCTATCTCCATGAAATGTTTCATCTATTGTATCTCCTTACTTGTTGCATATTCCACTTATTATAAGTCACTTTTAACCTTCACATACTCAACTGCAACCCATTGGTGTTCATTCTTCTTCCTCATGCTTGTTTGATAGTTTGCTTCTTCATTGTTTCCTCTTGTTTATTGATTCTTGAGTGATGTTTGCTTCTTGTTCATTATATTATCTTATTTATTAGGCTCTTATGGATCTTTTGTCATGTCAACCTTTATCATTTTCCCCATTTGAATTTATCTTGTTGCTTTTACTTCACTTTCCTTCTCTTTTTGGCATCTTTACCTATCACCTTGCTCACTATGAAAAAGAAACTTCTTGTTCTTTTCATCCTCACCATAGTACAATGTTATTTGACCAATATTTGGTCTCACATATTCATGTTTAACAAATGTAAATTCATCTTGTGTTTGACCCATGAAATAACTAACCTTATTGACTTGCTCATACTTTATGTGATTGCTTGTTTGCTTGCCTATGTGGATAACTTCTTGTGCTTTCCCTTGTTGCTCTTCTTTTGGTGTTTCTTGGAGTTCCTCGTTGCACTTAAATTATTTTACCTCACATATTTGTATCTCATTTGATGGACTGAACATATCCTCTAGTATTCTCAACTCCTCTTTCAACTTGAATGCATCAATCTCTTCATATTCTTCATCAAACTTTGGTGTACATTGCTCTTCACTTTATTGGACAACTTCTTGTTTATCTTCCCCTTGGACTCCATAATTTATGAGAGTCACATCCACTTCCTTTGGTTGCATATCATGCTTTTCAATCACTCTTTGAGGTGATTCATCCTCATCTTATCTTGCTACACACTCATCTATCAATGTAATGGTTTCTATGTACAAAAGATCTTCCTCTTTAGAATTAAATGCAAACATATCATCATAAACAAATTTGGAAAACAAATCTTATAAATACTCATCCTCTTTTATGCATTATTTTCCTTATTCACATGGTTTTACCTTCACTTCTTTGTCTTGGTTTGCTTGAACCATCTCTTTTGCTTGCTTTGTGGGTTTTCTATCTTCTTTAGTCTTCATGCTTTCCTAGAAGACACTTGCAATATGATCTTCTTGTGTTCTTTCCATGTTCTTTATCACCTGTTTTTTGCCTTGTATCTTTTTGGGCTGCCACTTTTTCCTCATTTCATGTCTTTCATGCCTCATACCTTTGTTCTCTACTTTGTCAACTTGGTATACCTTGCTACTTGTGCTTTGTTTCCACACTTGTGCTTGTTTTCCAACTAGACTTTTGTCTTATTTGACCTCTTGTTTGAGTTTCATCTCCTTTTTCTCTTCACCTGCCTTATTAAGCCACTTAGGCCATACATATCCATGCCCTTGTGCTCTCCATGAGGTTTTTAATCTATCATAATTTTCCTCAATCTGAATATTAGCTTTGCCTTCTTCATATATGCAATCAAATTCAACATTTAAACACTCATTTACCTCCAATGGTAACTGTTGCAAGCTTATCTCTTCGTTCATGTCTTTATAGATGACCTCCATGTCTTTTTGTGTGACTTTTTTGTCCTATTAGTGCACCATATCCTTTTTTTTAGTTTTTATGCATGGAAATGCATCATATAACTCTTCATTATCTTCATTTTCAACATGTGGCATGCTCTCCATCTTCATCACTTTGTCTTCTTTAAGAAGTTCTTTCTCTCTGTCATCTTTTTGCCACTTGATGGGTAGTGTGTTTGGCCCATCTTTCATCAAATTTAAGGCCTCATGTTTGGCCTTTATCAACCTTATATTCATACCTATAAACACAAACTCTAAATTAATGTTAGCATATAAAACTAGAGACCATATAGTCTCTTTGAATGTCCTTGGCACAGACATCTTCCATCTCCTTTTATTTTCATCTTCATGTGCTCTTCATATAAATTATCTCTCCTTCTTGTTTGATTCAATGAGAACCCTCTTATCAATCTCTTTATCTTGTTTCTCACTTGGAAACATCTCTCTTCTCTTGCCTCCTTGGGATGCTCTCTCTTTCTTCTTCTCACAAGTGACTCTAATGGCCACTTCACCTTTCTTATGACATTCCAGCTAGTACATTGGATTCATTGTTCTCTTATGAGCTTCATCATGAACTCTATCCTCTCTATTCCTTGACCTAATTCTCTTCTTATGTCTTACACTTCTTTCTCTATATCCATCTCCTCCATTCTTCTTTCTTCTATAGGCCTATTTAGACCTTCCTCTTAGCAATTCTATTAACCTTGCCTCTTATACCTCTTTTGGGCCTTTCCTCTTCTTGATTCCTCTATATAGGATATCTTATTAACCCTCTTGACTCTATTTTGGAGTCTTCTTTCTTCCCTCTTCTCTCTTGGAGATTCAATGCCCTCTTTTTCCTCCATCTCTTCTAGTCTTTCTTTGACTAGCTTCTTGACCTTATTCACTCTTATCTCTCTTATCTCTCTTTGTCACTCTTATTCTCCTTAATGTTGACCTTTACATATTAGACTTGCAACCTTCTTCTCCCTCAATACCCTGCAAGGTTACTTCTCATGCATACCTCATGGCGTTATGCATTTATCTCAAATCAATAATTTAGAAAGAAATCAAAACATAATTTTACCCAAGCTTACCTTGCCTTGCTATGATACCAAATGATGCAAAGATATTGAGGATAAGCCTTCAAATGATACCAAATTATTGTGATGTTTTGAAGGCTTCCCCTCAATATGTCTGCATCACTTTTGTAGAGGCTTTTTCATATTTTTTTCTTTCCATCATTATCATTGTCTTTCTGATGCTTGCTTTTATTATGAATTAAAGAGGGAAAAGTGAAGATATTGCACTTGTCCTTACTACATATAGGCTCTTATGAATTCAAGACCTTCATAGGTTTCTTACTAATATTTTATATAAACTTTTTAGTACATAATAAAATATGGGGAGAAATTTTGGCAACACTCATTCTTGGTTTATTGCTTGGGTCTTAAAAATCAGCGTGTAGACCCATACTCTTGCACTTCATTGTTTCAACACCCATATTGGGTGTAATGGGATTAACCATTAGGGGAATTGATAGATCTAATCTTTCCATACATTTCTTCATTGTATTTTTTTTTTCTTGTGTTTTTTCCATGTTCTTCATACTAAGGACCTCCTCATTGATATCATATTGTGGTTGACATGTTTGTTCTACCTTAGAGCCTTATCATCATTATACTAGTTATTACAGTGTCAAATTATTGCAACCTTATAATTACTATTCCTCCAAGCTACATCCATGGTGATGAATGAATCAAACCCAAACTCATTCTAGTTTCCAATATGGATCATCAATGCCTAACCATTTCTCAATGATTTTTTAAAAAATTGTTGTATTTCTTATCTGCCATTAATTGCATCATTTTATTAGTCTAGATCTTAGTATTAATCACCCACATAAATTCAAGGGCATTCATTTGAGTTAAAACCATGTCCTCAATGTTGAACCATCCACCAAATCCATCCACATGGCCTACAAACTTCCCATAGGCATTGATATTAAACTCAAACATGTCTGACGAGTCAAAAAAAAGAATAATTTGCCTATATATTTTTAGTATGAGGCATTTGAGAGGGATACATGAACACACAAAGAGACAAAAAAAAGTATAAATGGAAAGGAAGGGGATAAAATGGATATGGACACATTGCAAGAGGAAGAGAGGTGTAATATCAGTTGAATAGATGAGCTTGGGAGAGAACGACGACCATGTATAAAACACACACAACCAAGATTGAATATCTATAGAGGCAAATCCAAGTAGAGATGCAATGAGGGAAGAGACAAGAATGATCATAATAAACCATATATAATGAAATAAGAGGAGGGAGTGATAAAAACACAAGGTCGACCAATAAAAAATCAAAGGCATAGGCAAACCAACTATCCCAAAAAGGAAAAATAAATTGAAGAGAATGAATACATGGCCCAAAAAGGAAATTACAAAAAAATAGAAAGAGACTTAGAGAAAAGAATAAAGAAAGTGAAAATAGGAAGACAAAATATAAGGAGATGAAAAAGGAAAGAGGATATCCTCCAACACTCATAGCCCAAAAATAAAAAGGAAATCGAATAATGGAATACCATAAAAATCTAATAAAAAGGCCCAAAATAATCATATCTACCAATCCTTAAAAATGTAAGATAGATAAAAGCAAAAAAAAATTAAAAATAAGGAAACTTTATTGAGTGGTCATCTTACATATTTCTAATTTTAAATGTAAGTTATAATCCCCTCAATGATCTTATTTGGATGGGACTCACTGATAATTTCTAACTAGTCAATTGTTGCATTACATTCTATGTAACAATGGATATATGATATATTGTTAAATTAGAGATTTGCTTCCTTAGCTTCTTCTAAGTAATTTTCTAGTTTCCTATGGTGTTGACTATTATTATTCATTCTATTTATAATGATTTTTAAGTTTCCTTCCACTACTATATTTTCAATTTTTAAATAGAGTGCTAGCTTAATTTGTGTCACCAATCCTTCACCTTCCACCACGTTATTATTTTGATGGCCAATAAAAAAACCTTTGAATGCCTTGCTTTATCCCCTATTATTTATGATGATTCATCCTGATCCTATCAAACCTAGATTCCCTTTCGAGGCCTCATCAAAATTCATTTTTAACCATTCCTCTTTTGAAGGTTTCCACTCAAACTTGGGCATTATACCTTTTATTTTGGATTAAATAGATTCTAATTTGATTTTAAATTTGTTCTAGTTCTATAACATTGAGTGATATCTAGGTGTCAGTTCCTTATGTTTGCTAACACCCACAAAGTGAAATGTTTCCTTAATTCTTTCACATATAAGCTTAATAACCTCTTCCTATAGCTTTGTGACTTTATTTAAAATCCTCTATTTTTCTAATCCATAACGTCCAACTAATCATTATTGGAATCATGTTACATAATGTTTTGATCACCTTTGAATTGGTTCCAATCTCCTAGTTTCCACCATACTTAAAAGCTCCTTTTGAAATACCCAATTCATATAGAATTTACTATCATACCTTACCAAATGCTTTGGGCCAACTCATAATTTAAAAGTAATTTTTTTCCATCTTCCTCTGCTTCTTTACACATTATGCAAAGTGAAGGGCCCTGAAAGTTCATTATCTTGAGTTAGTCCCCTGAAAGTGTTTTACCATGCACAAATATCTAGAGGAAAACTTTGACCTTGGTATATGCCTTAGGATCCCACATTTTTTCCATAGATTTAAATTTTGAGGCATTTGGTTATCAGTGACAAGTGATAAATACACATCTTTAACTATGTAGTTCCATTTGCCTTTGATATTCCACATAATATGATTTTTCCTATAAGAGGTTTGTATTCTAAAGTTATCCAAATATTTTTCAAGTTCTTCAATATAATCATTAAAATGCACCTAGAACATTCTCAAAATTTTCCATTTCTTTTTCTAGCCACCCTTGTCATCATTGATTTCCCAATAGTTTTCCACTTTGTTGCTCTAAACTATTTTATCCTCAAGTTGAAGTGGCCCTAATCCCACTTTAATGGTTATGGAAGTAATTTTGAGCCTATTTAACCCTAAATTGAAAGATATTGTGGGAATATAGGTTAATAAGATAGAGTAGTCTAGGGCACAAGGGTGATAAACCACCTTTATAGTAGGCCAATTAATAAAAAATTGAGATAAATAGTATTTTGAATTTATACAACTAAGATTGCTAAAAATGGTAAAGTACAACTATTGATAGATTTTATAATAAATTAGAAACAATGATACTTATTTGGTTTACTGTGTGCATGCAGGTCTGAGTAGGAACATGCTAGAAGTGAACTGGATTATGATCCTAGAGTAGTTGTCATTTTATAGAAATATCCTTTTTATGGCCTCAAATACTTGCATCAGATATGGGTAGTTACATAAATAAAAGTGTCTAACTTTAATGTAGATGTCTTGTACAAAATACTGAATGGATATGGACATGTCCAACTAGATCCTTTTGGGTTTTTTTTTCCTTTCTTTTGATGTCTTTAGATCATGCACGTAGGTTGTCACTCTCTATCAAATGATCAAACTATGTCTCTTTACCCTTTGAGTGACTGTGGGAAAATGGGTTAGTAGGCTCATGGTGTTGAGTTGACCCAAAAAACCTCTCTATCAATGGGCATTGCCTACATAGTCATACTCTAAAAATGGCCTCAAATTGATGTAGTTATCCCCTGTGTGTTGGCTTGTGTATACACAAGGGTGGAATGTGTGATAAGAAAATGCATATAATGACCTAGATTGTAACTTGGAAAAAATATCTCATGGTTTCTCTTTGAATGCTTCAAACCTGTAGAAAGACTAGTCCTATGATTGCTATGGAAATAGGCACAAATAGGGTAGATTTGTTCACTTTAATGTTTAGTACTTCTTGGTATATTGCCTTTGAGTTATATGTGATTTCTAGGTGAGAAATGAATAAGGGTTGATCTTATATATACCATTCTATTTTTTAAATATCTCACATTAAATCACTTAGGCCACCCTTTTGAATACATTTATTTTGAAAATTCGATGACTTTTGGCATTGGACACTTTGAAGAAAAATGGACAGTTACGTCAATGCATGTGTCCACCTACAACATAAGTGTTGGGGAATTAGAAAATAGGTACACATCCAAAATTGGTAGTGAAGGATAATAATTAGGGTTAGAGATTTTTTCATAGTATAGAAGGCCTAGGTCATCTAAATAATAATGGTTAGACCAAAAGATAAGTAATTTGACACAAAGAGATAGTGAATGTGAGCTTTTTGGTAGTAGAAAGGTTTAAAATTGAAAGGTACAACCACAATAGGTAATTTCTAACTGTACAAGACTGAGGTAATATATAAATTAGATTTTAGTATCTAAATTTATCTACCCCCCTAATCTAGTAATTAAATTGATAGAATAAAGGAAATAAATGTATACATGGATGTGTACAACACACCTTGGCTTTGCATGAACCAACCTTGAGTGTTTTGTTGATGACTGATTTGTATTCAAGAGCATGTTATTGTATATAATTAGTATATGAAATCTGAAATTAAAATAATTTGAGATGTTTAAAAGTAATAAGATCAATGTTATGAGTACATTTATATGTCAATTCAACCATCTTGTCTTTTGGAAAATTGATTTAAAAGGATGCCTCATTAGGAAGCATTGAAATCAAGGTTAGGACAAATCTAAACCTACAAGTGCATATATATAGATGGAAGACAACATGCCCCCAATCTTGGTGTAAAGATGGGTTACAACATGAACATTGAGCTTATTTCATATCAATCATGTAACCCAAATATGTGCATAACTTGGTGAGTGTGAGAAATTTAATCAACTCACACTATATATCTAGTGAGGTTGGATGATCTAATCAAATCCAACCTATAAGTCTGGTGAAGTGAAATGATTTAATCAAATCTAATTTATAAATTTGGTAAGATTGAGTGATTTAATCATCTCAACTTTTCAAAACATGAACTAACTACTACATTAGATTGGCTCAATAAAAATTTATAATAGTCCATCCTTAATATGATAACATTCCATAATAGTATTTAAAACCTATAAATTAACTTGATTTTGTAATTTTTAGGTGCCTCTTGCATGGAATGTGCACCTCATATATGTCTCAAGATGAAATCTAGGTATAATAACAATACCAGTGTATAGAATGTTGCCACAAATGTGTATCTATATCATTTAAATATGAAATATAATGATTTTTAAAATCTATGCAAGTGTGCAGTACATGTTTCTATAGCATGACCCCACTGAATCTGTAAAACATGAGAACTGGTGCAAGTGTGGAGAACATGTTTCTATAACATGCCCCCACTGTTATTTTAAACTATGAAAATGTGGAGGTCGTGCCTCTAAGACATACCCCCATGATATGCCCCCCACTTTTGAGGTGAGGGGAAATATAATCTGGTAGTTACCTTACCTTAAAAGGATAAGATAATTGTATAAGTTGTGTATGGATCATGTAACATATAGGAATAATGTGTCTAAGTAGATATATTATTGAAGCACGTAGTATGTGATCACATTAAGTCCTAAGTTGCATGATATAAATAATGGCAACGTCTAGAGAGTATCAATAGAAGATCAGTAAGAAATCAAGCACCCACATAAGAACATTCAAAATCAAAGTAAAAGGGAATGGTCCAAGGAGACCTCATATAAGGGGCATATTTAAATGTTGCACAATTGAAGGGATGTGACTTATTAAAATGTTCATAAAACATAGAATGACATAATCAAGTGTCCATACAACAAATAATGACATATTCAAATGACCAAGTAGGTAAACAAAAACACAGGGGACACAATCAAAAGAGCATATTCAAATGCTCAAATAGGAAATACAATGCAATAAAATAGTAAACAAGGTAAGATACTTAAGGAAGTGAAAAAAGGAAAGTTTGGAATAAAAACAACCAACATGAACATAACATATTAGTTATTACAAATATTTGTTAGCAAAAAATGTTAAGTACATAGCATATCAAGTACATTGTGAAGATATATGAACATAGAGAGTTAGTATATGAGGTCAAACATGATAATTTAACATGATTAAATAGGATATAACTTAGGTTAATAATCTTAATCAAAGAAACCAATACTCCCAATGTATGTATGATGTGAGTAAAGGGAAGACCCAACATCTGTATGTGTATATATCATGTATCTAGGTGATTGTATCACACTCACATGATGCATGAAACACGTGTATATATAAAAGGAAAAATGTGATATCTACTAACATGGAGTAAACAACATATGTATAAGAAATAGTAAAACTAGGAACATGTTGAATATTTTTGTATTTTTGAATTTTTTGAGTATTTTATTTTTTTGAATATTTGATTTTTTTGAATATTTGAAAAAGGCAAAGTCTAGACAATTATCCCATCCAAGGGATGCTCATCTAGAAGTGATTTGAACTCTTAATATAATGAATCAAATTGGTTATGCTACCAAGGAGCATGTATATGTGTCATATCTAAAACTAGAGAATTGGTAACACTATGTGTATCCTCATAGGAGTGTGAGGTCGTGGGGTAGAGGTAATAGATGTATTGGTTTGTGGAACCCATTTTTGAGTGCTCTCAAGTTTGTTTAGAGTAGAAATATTAGGAACATGTTTATTTGTTTTAGAGTATTTGAAGATGCACGAGCTATCCAATCATCTTAAGATAAGGATGAGAATTTGTGACAAGTGGAAGATGTATTGTTGTCCCCAAAAAATGCCACTCATTTTTGGGACAACCTACAGACCAAAATTTCTCTCTTCCCTTCTCAAAATTTGTTTTGAGCTTTCAAATTCCTCATTTTTAAGCTTTTTTCGTAAAGGGGATTCACAGGTTCAACAGGTTAAAAAAGCTTCTGCAGGCAAGATCAATTAAAAGAGCATGCTTCTAACACTTAGTCATTTCCAGGATTGGTTTAGCGCCTCGATTCAATCAAAGGAGTTCAATAAGTGAATGATAAAGGATGAAGGCTTGAACCATTAAACCTTTGAACCAACTTTGGTTCAAAGGTTCAATGGGTTCAACGACCAAGTTGGTTCAACGTGCTTGGTGCAAAAGAACAAAGGACTTAGCCAAATAACGTGGAATAAACCAATGAACCGATTGAACTTTGAATCGAAAGAGTTCAAAGTTCAATGGTTCAACTTGGTTCAAAAGTTCAAAGGTGGCCTCAATCAAAGAAAAAGTGGCACACAAGTGGTTCAACGGGTTCAAGGTTCAACATAGTTCAAGCAGCTTGCAACCATTGACGGCCCTTCAAACGTCAAATTTAAAGTAAGGGAAAATTTGTGGAAATTCAAATAGGGCACAGAACTTAAAGGAAGAACCAAGCGATTAAATGGAAAGAGAGCTTGAAGATTTAATTTGCTACAGGGAAGAGAAGATCGATGCAAAGGACCAAAAATGTCTTTGAAAGAGTTATTTCCAATAGGTGGAACAGTGGATCGAGTAGACTTCTGAGCACACCAAACCAAGGATGCAGCCTATTTTCTTCCATGAAGTAAAGACAAATATGCAAAGGACTAGATGGTCTATATTAAAGAGGAGACATATCAAATGAAGGGATGCACCATAGTTATGGTAGCACACTATTCTCAGCATGGTCTCTCCAGACAAAATTGGAGATGCATTAAAGATGCTGCTTGTAGCATGGGCCATCCCATGGAAAAAGGCGCTAATCCTTGCATAGTGGCTATAAGATCGTAATCTCTCATTTGTTATAGAGGAGACTTTTCATTTTTACAAGAGCGAAACTCTGCCCATTTTGAAAGAAAAAGACTGAGACTTTGAGCTCAAGTTGTAATTTCATTTTCCTTGTTATTTGAATGAGAAAACAAGTTTTTCCAGACTTTGTGTTGGTCTAACTTGTGTCATCTGAAGGTGTCCTTATTCATTTAATTTGGTACGTAGAATGAGTGAAGGTAATAGGGAAGTGTCCTGAAACCAACTATGGGAAGACTTTGTGCTTTCACAATTGATTTCAATCTGTGTTTTCCTTTTCTTTTTGTGTTAAGGATTCTAGGGTGACTTTATGCCCCCATTATCCTTTGTGATATACTCTTTGAGCAGTTGAGGTGGAGACTTTGTGCTCTGTTTCATCCTGTTGTTACTATGCCCTTTTGATCACTGGTTATTTCATTATCTGAAAGAAACTTCTATTGTTTCTTGCAAGAACACTTCTAAAAGAAGAGAAGTGCCTTCTGTGTTTACACCAAGATTTCTCCTTTGTTTGTGCATCATCTCTGAAAGAAGAGAGATAGATGGTTTATCCTACCCCCATGTGTTATTTTTTGCTTATCTATTTTATATATAACTTTGCATTTTTAATAGGGAACCTCCCCTTGATGAGAGGAGAGATTTGTCCCCTTATGATGTAGTAAACCTGCACATCTGGACGACCAATCTCCCTATGTTGTGGTGATAGGAACTATTTTGAATGCTAGTTAGTTGGTTGAAAAAATATTCACCCAATAGTTTTTGGCAACTCCATTGGGGAAGAGCGTGTGGTTTGAAGTCTCAAACTTCAAATTGAAGCAGATCTTACTCTTTTCCATATTTTTTTTGGTTATGCAATCTGGCAACTCCATGTTATACCAGAGCCCAAAAATCCCAAGGTGTTGTTCACCCTACTTTTGAGTTGGTGCAACAGAGTAATTTTGAGTTGTTTCCTCCATAACCTCACCTTAGACAAACTAGGAGTCTTCCTCCTAGCCCTACCAGGCCACCAACACAAAGCAGAGCTTATTTTTTTGTTGTTGGCTGAGCTTTACCTATCCAAGCTCCACCTGGATTAGTGATCCCACTTTTGTATAATCAAATCATGGCTCAAGGCCCCTGGGGTAATTCTTTTGGTCCCCTAAATTTGACTCTACCTCTGCATGAGCTTTCACGTAGTTCAAGGAAGAATTTTTCCAAAATCTTTGGTGATGGCAAGGTTCATCCTGATGAACACATTATAGCTTTTAGTATAGCCTGCGATGTCATAGGAGTGGAATTCAAAGACATAATGGTCAGACTATTCCTGGAGACACTACAAGGCACTGTTATAGACTGGTTCTACCACTTACAGGCTAGATCAGTGACTGATTGGGACACTTTGAAAGACAAATTTGAAGCCAAGTTTAAGCCTGTAGAAGATGCACATGCCTTGTTGGCCCAGCTCACTCAAATGAAGAAAGAGCCTCATGAGCCTATGAGGGATTTTATTGCTAGGTTCGACAAGTTGAGGCATAAAATTCCCATGGTCGCCCAGCCAACGCCTCAAAACCTCAAATGCTTCTTCATCAATTCACAGTTGCCTGAAGTAGGTTTCTTGCTGAGACAAGCCAGACACATAGACCTTACTGCTGCTCAAGACTTGGCTATCGAGGTAGAAGATGACCTTATCTTGGCAATAAAGATAAGGAGAGACCCTAATAAAGGTAAATCATCTTCATCTTTTGAGTATTCACCTATAGTCACCACTGACCCAATGGTACAAAAGCTAGCAAATGAAATTCTAGCTCTCAAAAAGCAAATGGCGCAAGGAATGTCATATGCTCCTGCATACAGAGATATGCCCAGGAGGACATTTTAGAATTAGGCATACCAAGGCAATGCTACCAAAAATTAGGATAGCGAAATTGCCTTCTTCCTCCATAGAGGAACCTCACCTTTGAAGTGCCTTCAAATAACTCAGCAGTCAGATATCTTGAAGCTGAAGTGAATTTCTCATTCCATCTCTAGTTAAATCCTAAAGATGATACTAATATCTTCACTAAGGAAGAAGAAGAATTAGTTGGTGACTCCCATATTGATTTTCTAAACTATCAGGACAAACCCAGGAGTGAAGGCAATGCAGTTGAAGGGTCATATGCTATATTCACCCGGTCCAAGAATCAATCAGCTGAACAAGCTAATAAAGAGAAAGCAGAGGAGTGACCTCAACTAGTAGTTTCAATTGCTAAGCGGGGATCCACTCTTCCTTTCCAACCAAAGAACTCAGTGATTTCAAAAAAGGTAAATATCCCAAATGCCCCTACGCCTTCTACTTCAATTTCACAGTCTAGTCCTCCCCTTTTCAAAAATTAAAAGGATGAACTCCCATCCTCTGTTCTTAGCTCATTCTAGACATTTGATATCGTTGACCATATAAAGAGAACCAAAATTCAAATGTCTAAATTTGAGTTTCTATAGTCCCATCCCAAGTAATTAGATAGACTGGTTCAATGTGTTAAAAACCAGAACATCCTTGTTGAGCGAGTAATTCCCAAAGTGACGCATGATGCTGCCAAGAATGCACCCACCAGAAACAACCTTGTCATCGCTCCCCCTACTGCTCCTGGTAGGACTAAACCTTTTTATGTCTCATTATTGATAAATGGGCATCAGCTAAATAATTACATCATTCATTCTAGAGCTTTAGATAATGTCATGCTTACTAAAGTGGCCGAATCCCTTGGTCTTACATTGACCAAAACTTTTGGTAGATGCTTCTCCATGGAGAATAAGTAAGTGCCTTTGCTAGGACAAATTAAAGATGCCCAATTTGTGTTTGCTGCATTCCTAGACAAAAGAATCAAGATGAATATCTTGGTAGCAGACATCCTAGCATCATATGGCATCCTTCTCAGGTGGAATTTTTGCAGGGATGTTGGTGGTGAATTGAGTATGGATTTATTAGAGGCAAGAATTCCAGTCAAGGGTATAATGAAAAGGCTACTCCCTAAGAAAGAAGCAAAATATGTGGTTACCCAGACCTCAGCACCTAAAGCTCAAATTTTGTTTGAGTCTTCAAGCATGGGTAACTACTTTTTGTACACGAATGGAGTTCATGAGACATCTGATGAAGCTCCTGCAGATGACAACCTAGAAATGCATTTAACTAGAACATCAAAGGAATTGGTTGAGCATGAGGCAAGTGTGGAAGTTTATCCATCCCCAGATGAAGAAGAATCCAAAAGAAAATTAGTATCAGATGAGGTATGGATCCTTAAATTTGATGGCAGCTGCTCTTCCACTGGTTCAGGAGTTGGGGTTGTGTTAATATCTCCTCAAGGAGATATTTTTCTCTCATCTTATAAATTGCAATTCATCAACATGAATAACATAGCTGAATATGAGTCTCTACTGCTTGGATTGAGAATCGCTCGAGACAAAGGCATCAAGATTTTTTATGCTAAAAGAGATGCCAAACTAGTGGTTTGTCAGGTGAGAAACTTGTATCAAATCAAGAATGAAAGATTGCATCATTACCACAATCTAGTCTGGGATCAGCTTGAAGACTTTGATGCTTTCAGCATCTCTATAGTTCCTAAAGAATTCAATGATCAGGGAGATGCATTGGTTGTTTCAGCTACTCTCTTAGTCCCCCACCCAGATTTCAAGGGAGACAAGTACATGATTGAGCTGGTCTTTTAGCCAAGTGTACCTGACAATGCCAATCATTGGCAGGTATTTAATAATGACAGCCAAATCATTGCCTTCTTGGAGCAAAAAGATAGCTTTGAGTGGCTACATTTTGAAGGCAGTGAACCTCAGAAGTGTGAAACAACTTCTGAATCAAATGTAGACACAGGTGAGGAGTTCTTGTAATTGAAAGGGAATAAGATCCCTAAAGGCCTAGTTTCCCTTGAAAAGCTGTTTGATAAGCATGATAGATTCATCAGACAGTAGCTAATGGATTCAATCTCATCTCAGGAGTCTAATCAAGTAAATTTGGGAACCAAGGAATACCCCAAGATGGTGAACATTGGGAAGTGTTGTACTCCTACAGAGCATTCCAAGTTCACCTCTTTGCTCAATGAATATCTGGATGTCCCAGTGTATTCATATGCCAACCTGAAATCACTCTGGCTTGATGAAATCTGACACAACATCCCTCTCAAGGCTGATTCAACACCTTATAGGCAAAAGATCATGCATTATAATCTAAAAATATCAGGTATTATTTTATCTGAGATACAAAAAATGCTAAATGCCAGGATAATCTTCTCAATCCATCATTCCACATGGATTGCCAATATGGTGCCTGTAAGAAAGAAGAATGGTGAAATTTGCCTTTGTGTGGATTTTAGGAATTTGAATCAGGCATCTTTCAAAGATAATTATCCTTTGCCAATCATGGATCAAGTGCTGTAAATAGTGACAGGCTCAGAGATGTTATCAATGCTAGATGGCTTCTCAAGATATAATCAGGTTGAAGTCAGTGAAGCAGACCAGTATAAGACTACTTTCACCACACTTTGGGGCACATTTGCATATAAAAAGATGCCTTTTGGCTTGATAAATGCTAGTGCCACCTTCTAAAGAGCAATGGACCTTGCCTTTAAGGATGAGATGGGTAAGTTTATCATAGTTTATCTTGATGACTTGACTATCTTCTCTAAGCATCGTCCAGATCATGTGAACCATTTGCAGTAAGTGTTGGAACACTGTTGCTAGAATGGCATCTCCTTAAATCCTAAGAAGTCAATTTTTAGAGTAACAGAGGGGAAATTTCTTTGACATGTTATGTCTAAAGGAGGCATAAAGATTGACTCAGACAGAGTCAATTCTATCGAAGAACTTTCCTTGACCACAAGCAAGACTGTTGTTCACTCTTTCTTTAGAAAGGTGAATTTCTTGTAGAGATTCATCCCTGAATTTGTCGAGAAGACCAAGCACATTGTAAACATGATGAAGGGAAAGGCCACCTTCAGCTAGACTAAAGAAAGCAAGTCATCTTTTGAAGATATCAAGACTGCCATTGCCCATGCTCCAATTCTGGATTGTCCAAACTATAGCAAAGAATTCACAATTTACAGCTATGCTTCAAAACATATGCTTTCAGCAATTTTGGTTCAACAAAATAAAGAAGGCATGAAATCTCCCATTTCCTTCATGAACTATCCTCTCAAAGCTCATGAGCTAAAGTACTCAAATATGGAGAAGCACACTTACGTAGTGGTGAAGGCCACGAAACATTTTCATTTCTACATCTTTAATTCTTGAGTTACTGCCTTGGTCCCTGACACCACAGTGAAATCTATACTGACTCAGCAAGAGTTTGGGATGAAAAGAGGCAATTGGGTTGCAAAGATCTAGGAGTTTGATCTGATTATCAAGCTAATAAAGCTAGTATGTGGAAAGGGGCTATGCCAACTAATTACTGATACTAAGCCAAGAGGAACATAGCATGAAGAACTAGAAGTGGATGAGGATGACACACCAACAGTCCTCTTTGTCTCCACCATGAATGAGTGGTACTCAGGTATTGCTCATTTTCTCACATATGGCAAATGTCTTACAAACCTATCTTATAAAGAAAGGAGAACCATCAAGCTGAAAGCTACTAATTTTGTCCTCTGGGACAATGGCCTATACAAGAAGAGCCTTGATGGAACGTCCCTTCGCTGTGTGGACAAGGAGCAGCAAAGTTGACTTCTGAAGTCCTTCCACAATCTAGCCTATAGATGACATTTTTTTGCCCCTGTGACTACCCATAAGATCCTATGAGCCAAGTATTATTAGTCAACTCTCTTTCAAGATGCATACAAGTGGGTCGGGAGATGTGAATTGTGCCAACAGTTTATTGGAAGGCCCAAGCTAGCTGCCCTACCTCTCGAACTAGTGGTCATTGAGAAGCCTTTCCAGCAATGGGGAATTGACTTTATTGGTGCTGTAAACCCATCGTCAAATGTTGGACATGATTATGTCCTTACAGCAACAGACTACTTCACTAAATAGGTGGAATCAGTTCCAACCAAGCATGTTACTTTAGAAGTAGTATGTAATTTCCTCAAAGAAAACATCATGTCCAGTTTGGGGTCACAATCAAAATTGTCATTAATAATGTAGCCTATTTCACTTCTTAGGAGATTACTCAATTCTACTTCTGCTATGGAATTACACTCTCCCACTCCTCTGATTACTTTCCACAAGGGAATGGACAGGCTGAGTCAAGGAATAAAAATTTGGTAACTATCATCAAGAAGTTGGTGGATGACCACCAAAGGACTTGGCATAAGGCATTAGTTGATGCTCTATGGGCAGACAAAATTACACCAAAGAGAGCAATTGGTATGTTTCCCTTCCAACATATGTATGGTGTCAATGCTGAGATACCAATCACCTTAGAATTGCCAGCATTGAAATTAGCCAAGGTAATTGAAGATCAAACATATGAGAGCTCACTTGAGAAGAGGATCATGTGCCTTGCTGAGCTAAATGAGCAGAGAACTATAGTGGTGGACAGAATTGTTGCCCATCAAAATTTGGTGAAGAAGCTCTTCGACCAGAAAGCAAAGAATCATGATTTCTAGATTAGAGATCAAGTCCTGCTATGGGACAAGAGGAGAGAACCAAAGGGGATGCACAAAAAGTTTGATTCCCTGTGGAGGGGTCCTTTTACTATTCATTAGCTCAATGGTAAAAATAGTTTCCTATTGAAGTATAAGGATGGCTTCTCTTCTCTCTACCTCACAATGGGCAACATCTAAAGCACTTCAACTCTTGAAGTATCGAATGAGTCCCCCTGTACATATGTATATTTGTATAGTCTTTTGTTTTGTTCATTTCATTTCATTTTCATTTTTGGAGCCTTTCTTCTTGGGTAGCGTGACTCCATAGCCCAATGGCACACTTTAAGGCACTAGAGATTTTGGTTTCTACTCCCCTCAGCTGTGTTTCAAGTTTCTAACTAAAGGTAGTTCCCCAACTAGAACTAGTTGTTGTCCCCAGAAAATGCCACTCATTTTTGGGACAACCTACAGACCAAAATTTCTCTCTTCTCAAAATTTGTTTTGAGCTTTCAAATTCCTCATTTTTAAGCTTTTTTTGTAAAGGGGATTCACAAGTTCAACAGGTTAAAAAAGCTTCTGCAGGCAAGATCAGTCAAAAGAGCATGCTTCTAACACTTAGTCATTTCCAAGATTGGTTCAGCGCCTCAGTTCAATCAAAAGAGTTCAATCGGTGAATGATAAAGGATGAAGGCTTGAACCATTGAACCTTTAAACCAACTTTGGTTCAAAAGTTCAATGGGTTCAATGACCAAGTTGGTTCAATGTACTTGGTGCAAAAGAGTAAAGTACTTAGCCAAATAACGTGGAATAAACCAATGAACCGATTGAACTTTGAACCGAAAGAGTTCAAAGTTCAATGGTTCAACTTGGTTCAAAGGTTCAATGGGTTCAACGACCAAGTTGGTTTAACATGCTTGGTGCAAAAGAATAAAGGACTTAGCCAAATAACATGGAATAAACCAATGAACTGATTGAACTTTGAACCGAAAGAGTTTAAAGTTCAATGGTTCAACTTGGTTCAAAAGTTCAAAGGCAGCCTCAGTCAAAGAAAAAGCAGCACACAAGTGGTTCAATGGGTTCAAGGTTCAACATAGTTCAAGTAGCTAGCAACCATTAACGGCCCTTTAGACGTCAAATTTAAAGTAAGGGAAAATCTATGAAAATTCAAATAGGGCACATAACTTAAAGGAAGAACCAAGTGATTAAATGGAAAGAGAGCTCGAAGATTTAAATTGCTACAAGGAAGAGAAGATCAATGTAAAGGACCAGAAATTTCTTTGAAAGAGTTATTTCTAGTAGGTGGAATAGTGGATCGAGTAGACTTTTGAGCGCACCAAACCAATGATGCGGCCTATTTTCTTCCATTAAGTAAAGACAAATATGCAAAGGACCAGACGGTCCATATTAAGGAGGAGACATATCAGATGAAGGGATGCACCATAGTTATGGTAGCGCACTGTTCTCAACATGGTCTCTCTAGAAAAAATTGGAGACGCATTGAAGACGTTGCCTTTAGCATGGGCCATCCCATGGAAAAGGGCACCAATCCTTGCGTAATGGCTATAAGATTGTAATCTCTCATTTGTTATAGAGGAGACTTTTCATTTTACAAGAGCAAAACTCTGCCCATTTTGAAAGAAGAAGATTGAGACTTTGAGCTCAGGTTGTAATTTTATTTTCCTTATTATTTGAATGAGAAAGCAGGTTTTTCCAGACTTTGTGTTGTTTTGACTTGTGTCATTTGAAGGTGTCCTTATTCATTTAATTTGGTACACAAAATTAGTGAAGGTAATAGGGAAGTGTCCTAAAACCAACTGTGAGAAGACTTTGTGCTTTCACAATTGATTTCAATATGTGTTTTCCTTTTCTTTTTGTGTTGAGGATTCTAGGGCAACTTTGTGCCCCCATTATCCTTTGTCATATACTCTTTGAGTAGTTGAGGTGGAGACTTTGCACTATATTTCATCTTATTGTTACTACGCCCTTTTGATCACTGGTTATTGCATTATCTGAGAGAAACTTCTGTTGTTTCCTACAAGAACACTTTTGAAAGAAGAGAAGTGCCTTCAGTGTTTACATCAAGATTTATCCTTTGTCTGTGCATCATCTCTGAAAGAAGAGAGATGGATGGTTTATCCTACCCCCATGTGTTATTTTTTGCTTATCTATTTTGTATATAGCTCCGCATATTTAATAAGGAACCTCCCCTTGATGAGAGGAGAGATTTGTCCCCTTATGATGCAGTAAACTTGCACATTTGGATGACCAATCTCCCTATGCTATAGTGATAGGAACTATTTTGAATGCCAGTTAGCTGGTCGAAAAAATATTCACCCAACATGTATAATCTTTATTAAATAATATGTGTCATATGTGTGCATAATAGAATCAAAAAATAATGTAGCTCTAAGAATCTGAATAGAGCTACTAGGATTTTGCAAGGGGGTATATAGGGTAGCAAGCAAACACCTACTCGGATCAAGGGCACTATGAGCTATTGTAGATTTATAGAGGATATCTAGTTTGTCAGCTTGCACCAAGATATAGATAGACTTGTAAACCAAGTCAAGGTTAACACGATTGAGTGTACAAAGGACAAAAACATCTCTAATGGGTATAACCACATAATATCAAGCTGTGAAAGAGGGGATGGATTAAACAAGTAAGCTAGTTTATTTTAACAATAATGAACTACCAGATAGTAAAATCAATTTAAAATCATAAAAATCTATTAAATGAAGAATGATTTCAAAGGGAAAGATGTTTTCAAAGGAAGAGAGATACATAAACGTTAGAAATCAAATATATTGCATTTTTGTATAAAGCTAAACTAACATAACAAAATTAAACCATAGCATTTACACTACACTATGATAACTAATGAGTTTCACCTTGCAAGCAAGGTGCCCTGAAATCAAGCTCAAAACACAATGTAAGTGTTCTACCAAATAGAGTCCAAGTTTGATTTGGTTATGGAGGAAGACTAGGCAGCAGTGGATAGCCTTGTCTAATTTAAAGTCCACAAGTAAAGAGTAAGTGATTTAGGATCATGTAGGGGTGTTAAATCCCAAGCTAAGTGCACATGTTAGGTGTAATGCCAACTGTAGAAGTTAGGAGCAATCCATAATGAATCAGGGACAACTAGGAGTAGCAATGGAGTCACCAAATCAGTCTATAAATGTGTAGGTAATCTTTTGTCACAATAAGATCTCAAATCACCAAGAATGAATCAAGAGAGATTCAAGAAGGTCAAAAGAGCCAAAAGAGTGAAGAAGTTTTGTAAATAAGAATGATTTAGAGTCATAAATGCAAAACAAGGGCACATGTTTCCAAAAAAAAGAGTAGTTTATGATTGTTTGGAAGAAGACAAACACATCAAAATAACCCTCTAAAAAATTTGAGGCCTAGGCTATAGGTTTTTGGCTAAAACATGTGGCCTAGGTTGTTCAAGCCCCTGAGTGGTCTCTAAGGTGCACAAAAGGGATTCGATAGTGAGTAAGAGGTCCAACAGAGTGTAGGGAAAGTCTAGAGTGATACACAATGGGATAATTATGTTTGCAAATATGTGGATATAACCAAATATGACTCACATAGTTGATATTCTACATGGTGAGATAATATGCAATCATCAAGAGGAGTAGGGTGAAAGGAATCACATTTACAAAAAGTGTACCATGGTTTTTTTATAAGTTTGCACCTCATATCTTTGGTTTGCATTTATCTGTATTTGGTTTCTCATTTATTGGTGATGGATTCAATTGATAGGTACTAGGTTCTATAGGTATGAATAAATTAAGTGGTAAGTTATCGAGTGTAGCAGAACATAATTTATTGAAGTATTCATCTAAAGATTATTTACCATCTGTATGAGTAGTAAATTTGGCCTGATTGAAGAAAGTCTTCTAGTTTCCTCTATATCAATGTTTGAAACATTAAATTTGTCAAGTGTCTCTTGTTTTTAAACCTCTTTTAGTATAAATCATGTTTTAAATGTTCGATGTGCCCACTGCTCTTTTTTAATGTTACCTTTTCTATTTATGATTTATTCTTTTACTTATTCTCATTTGTAGGTTCTTGCTTTTTTATAGTGACAAAATATATCTTTGAATGATTTGCATCAATATTTCCTTTATATCCCAAATCTTGTTGATCATTATGATCAGGTATAAGATAGGACAAGTGATGCCTTATGCATGTTTTCCCAATCCTTAACCTTGATAAACAAAGTGTTGTATATATTATTGTCCAAAACCATATTATTTTGAAAGTTGAGTATCATTATGGAGAGGTATATTTGTATTCTTTTCTTAGTCTA